>OZ020548.1:2397076-2464096 GCA_963971435.1 Lasius platythorax
GCGTCGAGATCTCTCGACAGAGACTGAGTTCGCTCAACCCCTGTGCTTTCGGTTTCGGATTGTCAGGAAACTCTTTGCGAGACGTGCCGCGATCACACGGCGGAGACTGAGTTCGCTCAACCTCGTTTATCTCATCGAGAGCGTGTTCGGGATCGGAGACCTGGTACTGTACGAGTACTTGGTCGAGATCTGGAACGGAGTGATCTTCTCGGTATCGGCTCGCCTTTTTATACTGGGAAATTACCCGTTCGGGTAATTTCGGCGAGACTCGTTAGGCCCGATTTGTTTTCGCCTAATCGAGTAATTATCGGCGCGCGCTAGCTTGGCGGCATTCGGGCGGTGCGGCAGGGCGCGTTGCTCGGCGGCTTCCGTCAGGCTTCGGGGCGGTTAGGAAGCGCCGAGACAACGGCCCTGGCTTTCGATTTCGTCGGCCGTATAACGGCGCGATTCGGTCGCGTTTCGACAGAATAAAAAAGGGCGCATAGCGCCGCTGCATTTGCCCGGCTGGTGTTCGCCGGGCGGCAGCCTTCCGGCGGATCGACGGCCGGGTAAAACGATCGCTCAGGGGGGATCGTTACAGCACGCACACGCATACAATAATACACACAACATATCATTATGTCCAGCTATTTATCTTATATATCTTACAGGTACAGAATATACAGAATATATATCAATGACAAGCTATTTATTTTATATATTATACATATATCTTACATACAGAATAACTAAAAATACAGGTACAGAATCACTAATATAGATTATCATATATGATGAAGCAAAAAAATTTATCTATTTTATGAATGTTAATTATTTCTTTACTTGTAAGATATATAAGATAAATAGCTTGACATTTTGTGTGTGTGTGTGTGTGTGCATTAAAATGAAGCAGACGTTCAGAAATATTGTACATGTACGCATACGTACGACACACACACACACACACAAAACATATCATTATTTCAAGCTATTTATCATTACATATTTATTACTATATTATTTCTTCCACGGTTTCGTCCATAATACTGTAATAGATAATATTAATATATTAATACATTACATATTTATAATAATTTGTTATTTATACTTACGTTGTATGTTATTTATCGTTGACTCCGACTGTCTCAGCTGGCTGTGTATCTTATATATCTTACAGATTTAGCTCATAGTCTGCACTTAAATTTAGATTAAATAAAAAATAATAAACTAATTAAGAGTAATGTTAAATTCTAAATATAACGCAATATTCTAATAATAATAATAAATTTTAGTAATTTTTAATTAATTATTGTACTTTATTTTTGTAAATTGCATTTTATCCAACCACATTTAGGTCACATTTAGACATTTTTATCGTACATAAATAATTTTGAATCGCAAGAATTGAAAACAAAAGAGAAATAAAAAAAGGAACGATTATAAGTAACTTGACATATTGATCAGCGTAGAACTTATAATTAGCTAAGAAGATACATGTAATAGCTCATAGTCCGCACTTAAATTTAATTAAATAAAAAATAATAAGCTAATTAAGAGTAACGTTAAATTCTAAATAATGTAACGCAATATGGGTTCTAATAATAATAATAAATTTTAGTAATTTTTAATTAATTGTACTTTATTTTTGTAAATTGCATTTTATCCAATCACATTTAGGTCACATTTAGACAATTTTATCGTACATAAATAACTTTGAATCGCAAGAATTGAAAGTAAGAGAAAAAAAAAAGAAACGATTATTAAATATTTTCATTAAAATGATTAATTTCAGAAAGTAGATGCGCGCGGATTGATATGTTGTGTGTGTGTGTGTGTGTGTGCATTAAGATACAAACAGACAACAGACGTCCAGAAAAACTGCACGCGCGCGCTTACGCACGCACGCACTCACTCACTCACTCACTCACGCACACATACACACACACACACACACACAACATATCATTACGACAAGCTATTTATCTTATTATATATGTTACAGATACAGAATAATTAACAAAAAATACAGGTACAGAATAAGTAATACAGGATATTTTCTGTATTAGTTATTTCTGTACTTGTAACATATATAATATAAGATAAATAGCTTGACATATTGATATGTTGTGTGTGTGTGTGCATTAAAATGAATCAGACGTTCAGAAATATTGTACATGTACGCATACGCACGACACACACACACACACACAACATATCATTATCTCAAGCTATTTATCTTATAAATCTTACAGATACAGAATAATTAACTAAAAATAAAGGTACAGAATAAGTAATACAGGATATTTTCTGTATTAGTTATTTCTGTATTTGTAACATATATAATATAAGATAAATAGCTTGACATATTGCTATGTTGTGTGTGTGTGTGTGCATTAAAATGAAGCAGACGTTCAGAAATATTGTACATGTACGCATACGCACGACACACACACACACACACAACATATCATTATCTCAAGCTATTTATCTTATAAATCTTACAGATACAGAATAATTAACTAAAAATAAAGGTACAGAATAAGTAATACAGGATATTTTCTGTATTAGTTATTTCTGTACTTGTAACGTATATAAGATAAATAGCTTGACATATTGACACATTATTTCAAGCTATTTATCTTATATATCTTACAAGTACAGAAATAAGTAATATAGACAATATCCTGTATTACTTATTCTGTACCTGTATTTTTAGTTAATTATTCTGTATCTGTAAGATATATAATAACATTTATCATTACATATTTATTATTATATTATTTCTTCCACGTCCATAACCCCGTCCCCGTCCCCATCCCCGTCCCTGTCTCGATCTACGACCTCGATAGTTTGTTCCTGCTCGTTGCCAGCGAGGTTTTGCTTTTACTGTAATAGAGATATCATATTAATATATTAATATTTAATATTAATACATTACATATTTATAACAATTTGTTATTTATACTTACGCATTATGTTATTTATCGTCGACTCCGACAGTATCTCAGCTGGCTGTGTTCGAGCCGTTTCTATTTGTTGCGGTGGTTGTTGTGGAGGTTGTTCTGGAGGTTGTTCTGGAGGAGTCGATGGAGGTTGTTCTGGAGGAATCGATATTACTTTACAAACATGTAAAGCCGAAGTTGACGGTTGCTGTTGTAATATCTTATTTGCGGCAACAGCAGTTGTTAATTGTTGTTGCATCTCTTTTATTTGTTTTTGCAGTTCTGTTACTTCTGCTTTCAAACAGTCATTTTCAGCATTTATGTCAATTTCTCCACTGAAATTCTGAAAAGAATAAAAACAATTATTAATTCTATGACTTCTATTTACGTTGTTATTTATTAGCTTTTATTAATTTTCATTTTATATACATGATTTGCAATGATTATGTTATGAAAAAAATAGTAGGATAGTAGCGTAACAGGAAAGTAATTATTATAAATATCATTAAATATTTATGAAACAATTATAGGGGATAGCAGCGTAACAGGAAAGTAATTACGAATATCGTTTATATATATATAAAATTCTACCAAAAACACAAATGTCTAATAGCGAATTCGATTGGATGCACTAGTGCGCACTGAGTGCATATAAAGGTTTATCGCACACAATTTTACAATGACATAAGTAATTATAAAGGTAAAATAATTAATAGTAAGAGCTATTATTATTGTTGTTCAATATGCATAATGATAATAATAGCTCTTACTATTAATTATTTTACTTTTATAATTACTTATGTCATTGTGAAATTGTGTGCGATAAACCTTTATATGCACTCAGTGCGCACTAGTGCATCCAATCGAATTCGCTATAATTATAAATCTCTTTATTATACTTTTACACATTTCTCTTTCTCTCTCCGTCCCCCGCCTTTCTCTCACCCTATCTCTCCCTCCCTCCCTCCCTCCCCCCTCCCTCTCCCCCTCCCCCTCCCCCTCCCTCTCTCCCCCCTCTCTCCCCTCTCTCTCCCCCCTCTCTCCCCCTCTCTCCCCCCTCTCTCCCCCTCTCTCTCCCCCCTCTCTCTCCCCTCTCTCTCTCTCTCCCCTCTCTCTCTCTCTCTCCCTCTCTCCCTCTCTCTCCCTCTCCCTCTCTCTCATAGCATTCTTTCTACTAAATTGTTTAATTGATATAAATTATCAATCAAACTTTTTACACTATCTGAATAATGGAACAATTAATGAAAAATGAAATATATACTTACGTTATTTTGTTCCTCTTCTGATTGACTTCTCTTATCCTTACTAGATTTAGCCATATTAGCCAGGTGTAGCTAATACACCTGAAGTTACAGTTCAGTATAAATAACTTGAATTCGATTTGAATCTAGCTGTGGGCCAGATTCAACTGTAACCTGTAACTCTCGTTATCTGGTTCTTGTAAGAAGCAATGTTCTTCGTGCACACACAGGATGCGGTAACAGTAACAATTGCCGCGCGGCAGAAGACGACGCGGTAGCCAATCAACTTATTTTATTATAACTTTACCATAAGAGCGAAAGATTGATAGAATAATATCGGTAATGTAGTTTGTAATTTCAAATTTGCGATTATGGATTTATTTACCATTGGGATTATCGATCGATAGATTACGAAAAGTTTCGCATGAGGTCAGCATTACATTAAGAGAGTAATTTCGCGCCAGTTTAGTTAACCTATGTACGTAGAATGTAATGTATGTGATAAATAAATATTTTACGTGATAAAGTAAATAAAGTAAAGTGTGATAAGTGATAAAGTAAATAATAAAGTAAAGTGATTAAATTAAAAGTGTAAAGAAGAAACAAAAGAAGGATAAGAAGAAGATTGAAAAAAAATTGTATGTATATTATTAAAAATTTGTAAGCACTAGAACAACAAAAACGCGCACTACGCGCGCGTGTTTATTTACAGACATTGTCCAATTCCCGCGGCATAATCTTTCTCTTCGAGATAGATAGAATAGCCTTGCATAATTTTAATTCTATTGCATACTATCTATCTCGAAGAGAAAACTGATAGATTCTGTCTCGCTGATATAATTCTCAATGAGATTTATGTCAGAACTGATAGATTCTGTCTCGCTGACAAAATTCTCAATGAGAATTATGTCAGAACTGATAGATTCTGTCTCGCTGACATAATTCTCAATGAGAATTATGTCAGAACTGATAGATTCTGTCTCGCTGATATAATTCTCAATGAGATTTATGTCAGAACTGATAGATTCTGTCTCGCTGACAAAATTCTCAATGAGAATTATGTCAGAACTGATAGATTCTGTCTCGCTGACATAATTCTCAATGAAAATTGTGTCAGAACTGATAGATTCTGTCTCGCTGACATAATTCTCAATGAGGTATTACCCTAACGGCACACATGTTTAAAAGATGTTCAGAGGACATCCAGAGGATATTTTACATCTTTTGAACATGTGTGCTGTTAGGGTATGTATGCATATAATATATATATATATATATATATTTATATAATACTTGCATTTATACGTTTAGAAATACTGTATACAAGAAGTCAAAGCTACGTGCAAGAAATTAAGGAGAGTGGAAAATCAGGAAAGAGGAAAACCAGGAAGAAGAAGGTGAAAAGGTTAGAGAAAATATATTTTAGATTGTCAGGTATGTTTATAATAATGATTAATATATTTACATATATGTATAGTATATTTTGGACTTAAAATAGGTAAATATATTCTACATTTAAAATAATTAAATTCTGTTATATATATATACAGGGTGTCCCACAACGTGATGTCCATACTAAAACTGTGTATTCTTGGTGTCATTCTAAATCAAAAAGTTTTAATACACATATGCCCTGAAGCCGATTGTTTTAAAGTTATAATGCAAAAACAAAATTGCATAAAATAAGAACAGTATTATTTATTGAAGATAACGATAATATATTAAACATAATTAACTACTTTATAAATTGTTCAAAATGACCACCGTTTTGGTCCATACACAATTCTGCTCTTGGAGTTATTGATGTTATAGAATGCAGAAGAAGTCTCGCATCGTTACGTATATCGTTACAAACGTCTGTTATTTTGTCTAATAACTGCCGATTGACTGGCTTATCTGCATAGACTAGAGATTTCATGTGTCCCACAAAAAATAATCCATGAAATAATTACTGAAATAGGTAATTTTTGAAATAATTACTTTTGCATTCTTTTCGCTATAACTTTAAAACACTCGACTTTAGGGCATATGTGTATTAAGACTTTTTGATTCAGAATGACACCAAGAATACACAATTTCAATATGGACATCACGTTGCGGGACACCCTGCATATATATATTATGCGTATTGACAACAAAAGAATCAAAGTCATTTCCAATGTATATTGATATTTTAATAAAGTAAACTAATAGTATAATAAATAGATATAAATTCTCCACGAAATAATAATGTAATATTAATTCTTTACTATCAGAATAATTAAATTGTGCATCAATTTATATAATAATGTAATATTAATTCTTTATTATCAGAATAATTAAATTGTGCATCAATTTATATATTTTTACAAATATTATTTTACATAAATTACAAACTTTGTGTTCTCTGAAAGAATCAAATTTAAATTATATAAATTTTAAATTAACAATTTAACAATTATGATATTTTGAAATGTGTATATCTATTTTCAGGTAAAAGTTTTAGAATTTAAGAAGAAGCATAAAATGGATCAAACGAAAGGACGCTGGGTAAAATGGGTCGATTTTTGCCTAGAAAGTGTAACGTAAGTTATACATGTAATCTTAAGTTTTTGGGATCGCTGAATGCGATGGTAGCAGGTTGATCTGTCTAAACCCATGAGAAAGTGGTCAAAATTCGCCTTAAAGAGATTGAAATAAGTCACTTTTAATAGTAATTCGGTTAATGACGATTTTGTTCCAATTATTTAATTACTTGTATTATAGTTTACTTTTATAACTTTTTTTACTGAAAACTAAGGAAACACTTTAAAATGAAACACTTTAGAAATGCTAAATTTCGCATAGTAAAATCAAATCAATTGCATTTAGCGATCTCAAAAACTTAAGATTACATGTATAATTTACGTTACACTTTTAGGCAAAAATCGACCCATTTTACCCATCGTCTTTTCGTTTGATCCATTGGAAAAACAGCGCTAAGTTTTTTGCAAATGTAATTTTTTTACCTTTATTTTTTTAACTTTAATTTTTAGCTTTTATCCTTTTAACTATAAATTTTTGCATAAAATATGTTTCCTTTAATTTTTTAACTGTTATTTTTTTAACTTCAAATTTTTTTGCATTAAACTTTAATTTTTAAATTTTTTACATTTTTTGTCGTATTATCTTTTCTTGAATATACGTTTGAGTATATTTGGATTAAATAAATATGAATAATTATTTAGAGATATAAATAAAGTTTATTATATACAGGATGTTAAATTTCAAACGTAACAGGTAGAATATCTCATAAACAATGCATTTTAGAAAAAAATGTTTCCTACAAAAGTTGTAGGGTTTCAGAGGGAACATAAGATAGTAATATTCATATATCCTTGGGCGGCGTCTCCAAGGTCAAGTGGAGGTGAGAATGAATTTTTTAAATGGAAACCCATATTTTTTATTATAACATCTTTTTCTACTAATTAATTTGAACAACTTTTATCTAAAGCATTTTTTTATTTACCTAATATTTTTTAAGATATTCAAGAAAAACTTGATAACTCTTTCAACATTCAGCTTACGATATTGAAGATTAAATGACGAAACGAAAGGACTCAGAAAAGAAAAAATAAAATAATTAATGAAGCAAATAAGAAATAGACTTTATTAATAAATTTTCATTTAAAAATGAACGAATTTTTACAAAAAAAATTTTTAGAAAAAGTAACGAAGTCAACCAAATCTTTTTTATTTATAAAAAAGAAAATTTCATTAATCTAAGTGTTCAAAGTGTTGTCCTCTTGCATCTATGCAAGTTTGCAATCTTCGTTGGAAACCATTATGCACACTTTGTAATTCGTCTCTTGAAATTCTTCCGCACGCTTCGCGTATTCGTGCTATCATGTTTTCTCTTGTAGTTGGAGGATTAACATAAACAATTTCCCGGATTCTACCCCACAAATAATAATCTAGGCAAGTCAGATCAGGTGATCTGGGAGGCCAAGACACTGGACCTCCCCGACCTATCCATCGGTCAGGAAAAATAACATTCATGTGTTGTCTGACGATTACACTAAAGTGGCAAGGTGCTCCGTCAAGTTGCATCCACATGTTCTGTCGAAGGTTTAGAGGCAAATCTTCCAGAAGAGGAAGTAGTTCCTCAACCAGGAAGTTCAAAAAAATTCGTCCGTTAACGATATTATCGAAGAAAAATGGGCCGATAATTGTGTCACCAATAATGGCACACCACACATTTAACGACCACACATGTTGATGATCAATTTGTCTTAACCATCTAGGATTTTGGTCGCTCCAATAATGAAGATTATGACGATTCACATGGCTATTGTTATGAAACGTAGCTTTATCGCTCCATAATATTTTAGAAAAGAACATTTCATCTTCTTCATAGCGTTGTAAAGTCCATCGGCAAAATTCTAATCTTCTATTATAATCTTCCTGCGTTAATGCTTGGTGTAAGTGGATATGATATGGATGTTGGTGTTGACGACGCAAAATATTCCAAACATTTACGTTGGATATTCCAAGTTCCCGTGACAATTGTCGTGTATTGTAATGAGGGTTCACAGTAATTGCTGCTAAAACGTTTATTGTCATTTCCTCATTACAAACTGGACGAGGCCGATTTATATTGCGGTTAGCGGCAAAAGTTCCGTGTTCTCCTGAACGATGAAATAAACGAATGAAGACCATGGGAGATGGATAATGGAGCCTATTGTATCTTTGACGGTAAACTCTAGCAGCTTCTCTAGCATTTCGTCCACATTCACCATAAATTAAAAGCATATTACGATATTTCACATCAGTATAACGCACCATAACGGCAAGTGAAAAAAGAATAGAAAATGGAAACACAATTTACTCTATGACCACATTAGTCGCACTACTGTAACTGATTTAAAAAGTTACACATTCCCACCTTCTTTAAATATGAAAGTCCGTGGATTGGCGCTGACGATACAACAAAAAACTGTAAACACACTGAGCATTTGCTCAGTCTATCTGTTATGTGTTTTTCTGATTGACTACAATACGATTGAAAGTCAAATGACAGAAGAAAAAGATTCAGAAAAGAAAAAATACTTTATTAATAAATCTTTAAATATAAAAGACGGAATTTTTACATAGATAAACATGTTAAAAGAGTTATCAAGTTTTCCTTGAATATCTTAAAAAATATTAGGTAAATAAAAAAATGCTTTAGATAAAAGTTATTCAAATTAATTAGTAGAAAAAGATGTTATAATAAAAAGTATGGGTTTCCATTTAAAACATTCATTCTCACCTCCTTGACCTTGGAGACGCCGCCCACGGTTATGTGAATATTACTGTGTTATGTTCCCTCCGAAACTCTACAACTTTTGTAGGAAACATTTTTTTCTAAAATGCATTGTTTACGAGATATTCCACCTGTTACGTTTGAAATTTAACACCCTGTATATATATTTACACCCCCTACTATACTATATATATATTTTATTGCAGATATATTTACACCCCCTACTATACTATACATATATGTATATTTTATTGCATTTCATTTGCTTCTGCAAATAGAATAGAATGCAATATTAGATAGATAAAAGAATTTCGCAGTTTTAAATTTGTCTGCATCTTACATTAAATAGATTTACTCTAATTATAGAAAATAATTCATCTGAATATTATACATTATATTTTTCTAAATTTACTTAGCGTGATTTTTTGATTTCACTTCTTTTTGATGCTAATATTTTAAGTTTTTTTCCGTTTATTAATAAAGATAAAATATAATTTATAAATATAATTTTTGAAAAGAAATATTTTTAATGGCGATTAATTTTTGTTAAGGTAAAAAATATATAATTTATATACTTTTTGAAAAGATAATATCTTTGATGGCGATTAATTTTTGTAAAGAACTATTTTGGCTGGAGAAAGATATACTTAGCGCTTTTTTTACACCTGTGATGTATTTTTTAGACGGATAGTAATACTAATGAACGTGTCTCAATGAATAGTAATACTAATGGACGTCTCGTAAGTATCATGATAGATGTTTATAAATATAAAGATATAAAATGAATAATATCAATTTATATTAAATGGTTTTATTTCAGCAAGTACCTCAATTGACAGTATTAATAATAGTACCTGTAGTAATCCTGAAAGTACGGAAGGTAAGCTGAACTTGATGCCTATACATTCACATGTCGATAACCTAAATTACAGTTTATTAAATCTGTAAAGATACTGGGGGTTTTCTAATAACGACACAATGCGACACAGCGTATCATTCTATCTTCTTTCAATACCAGTGAACGACAAAGATAGAATGATACATTGTGTCGCATTGTGTCGTTGCTGGAAAGCCCACACTATAATCTACATTGATTTTACCAACATAAAATAGATTGTAACATCAATAGTTACATAATTAAAAATTATAAAAATAATTTTATGCTGTTTATTAAACATTATGAGTTTACAAAATCAATTTAAGGTTATTGTGTAAATGTAGTGGTTGACATATAACAATCATGTATTGAATAATTGTTGTACAGATTCACTGACAAATATGTTCCTATATAACATTGTTAAAGTCTATATTTTTTATAAATATATACTTTTTGTATTGCTATATAGGCACTCATATTTGGAGCAAAAACGAAACTTTATTACTTTTAAGTATTTATAAAGAATATAAAGAAGAGTTTCATAATGGCAAAACTACTGTGAAACAATTTTGGGAAAAAATAGCGAAACTCATGAAAGATAAAGGCTATGACGTAACAGGCGTAAAATGCTCCACAAAATTCCAAGCCTTAAAACGTACATATAAAGTAATTGTAGACCACAACAACAAAAGTGGTAATAACCCTAGAAAATGGGAATATTTTGAGGTATTGTATATTTTTTAAATTTATTTTTATATAAAGAGACAAGTTTTATATATATATATATGTATATATAAAATTTCTATAATAAAATCTTTAAGTATATATATATATATATATATATATATATATACTTAAAGATTTTATTTTAGAAATTATATTTAAATATAGAAATAAATATATAGACATTAAATATAATGTATTATGTTCCTCTTTCTCTCTCTCATTCCCTCTCTGCTTTAGGTTATGCAGGAATTATTTGCCGAAAAGCCATGGGTGCAACCATTAGCAGTAGCTGGATCATATTACGGACATGGAAGAAGAAAAAGTGGACGAGCCAACAAAACAATGTAAAATTAAATATATCTTATATGTTTACGTAAAATAAATTTATTATAAGTGAGTATTTTATAATCATAATTTTAGGTATTAGAAAAAGGAAGTTAAATGCATTTGTGGAACAATATATGCAAGAAAATAAAGAAGAACAAAAAAAAAGAATGGAAATTCGGGAAAAACAACATAACGAAAGAATGATTGCGCTTCAGCGCATTGAGAATTTAATGAAAGTAGTATTAGAAAAAAGAGATTAATTATACTATGTAGGAGCAGAAAGAAAGAAAGAAATTAAGTTTTTTTATATTTTATTTTTATTTTTATATTATAAAGAGTTTAATAGTTCAAATGTTATGTGATACTGAAATGTGATACTGACGATAAGAGTTTATTTTAATTTTCAAATCAGTTCTTTTTTTGTTTTAATAAAAATGTAATTTAGTAATATAATTTATTACATTAATTATAGTTTATTACAGCATTTAAGCATATTTTAAACAGAATCTTTTTTTTAATTGATATGTATAGCTGTGATAAATGCAAACCAAAACAGTAGTTTTTTTATTATTATAATATTGTAATGGACACGTGAAGATATAAAAGAGAGAATGTATGTAATATTTATTTTATTCGTGTTCAATTTTATAGCAAGTATAAACATACAAAAATAATTGTATTTTTCTTTATATTTTCGCCAATTACATATTTGATAAGAAGTACATTATTGCATTTCTTTTCTCAATGCCCTCTCTCTGTTCATTATTATTTTCTAATTGTGGTTGCGCAACATTTGGCTCAATAATAACAGGAATGTCATCTATCATATCATTTTTTAATAAACAGATATTATGCAGAATACAACAAGCGATAATATATTTCGGAATTGAATGTGTATTTTGCATTGGAAGTGTATCCAAAATACTACGAAAACGGCCTTTTAACAATCCTAATGATCGTTCTACGATCATTCTTGCAGACGACAATCGATAATTAAAATTTATTTCTCTTTCAGTTAGGTGACCATTGTCTTTAAATGGTACCATAACATACTTGCTAACACGATATGCTGCATCGCCTAATATATGACTGTCATGTGGGAAATTTTCATCTGTAAACATGTTTTCCACATTTGATAAACGAAAAACACGCATGTCATGTACAGATCCCACTTGTCCCGTATAACAGTGAATAAATCGTAATTGTTCATCACAAATAACCTAAAACAAAGTATAATATTCAGCAAGAATAATAAAAATAATAAATTTAATGTTAAAAGTATACACAACGATAACATATAAATTTGTAGTTGTAAACGTCATATAGATTAATATATAAATATTAAAATATATAAAATAATATTAATTACTCTTACCTGTAACTGAATAGAGTGAAATCCTTTTCTATTTACATATGATTCGCCGTGATCTCTTGGAGCAATAATTTTAATGTGGGTTCCGTCCACTGCACCAATAACACCTGGGAAGCCATACTGATTTTCTATTATTTCCATAGTTTGCTCTGCTTCTTGTCTGCTTGGCCATTTAATAAATGTTTCTACTTCTGCATATAAGGCATTTACTACTCTTTGCACACTTCTCCATGCAATACCTTTACCTACATTGAATCTATCTGAAACACATCTGAATAGATTATTAGTAAAATATTTATAATACCAATTTCGCATTATAAATCAATAATTAATATGCTATTTACCTATAGGAATTTGGTGTAGCCAATGTCCATATTGCAATAAGCAATTGTTTCTCAGGTGAAATTGGTTCTCTGCCAAATCTTTCGCTCTGTTTGCAAAGCTTTGGTTTTAATAAGTCCAATAAAAATTGGAAAGTATTCCGTTTTATTCTAAAACAATAATTATGGTAATTATGCATAAAAGGGGCCTCCTCTCCGATTTGGTTTATTTTTAAATATGTGGCAGTGCCAGTGAATATCGAAACGCAGCCTGATTAACGTTTTACGTCGCGATCGTTCACGATGCGGTGATGCCAGAAACTAACCCTCGGTAGCACACGCACACAAACGCGCCTCCGTGGCGTCAGGTGGAGTGTACCGCGCAGCACATATACGTACGCGTTCGCGCTTGTGTGCGTGTGCTACCGGGTCCGCTTTCTGGCCGCTCACTGCCGCCACCATATTGCGTGCTTAGATGCGCGATAATCGACTAGAACCGCGAGAATCGTCGTTTTCTAAGTAAGTGTATCAAAATAAATGCTAATTTTATTAATTTGTGCGAATAAATATTTTATTATTCCGAATCCACTTTTAAAAAAAACATGTTGAATCGAATTCATTGTTGCCTCTTTCCGCGGTTTGATTGTCATCTCGCGATTGGTCTCGTGAGCGATGTGCGTTATATTCGTAGCATCGAGTGGCTGTAATTGCGAAGTGTTGTGTTATATTTTTCGGAAGAGAGATATATTTAAGTATATATTTCTTTAATTAATATTATTTCCTTTCTATTAATTCTTCCTAATTCTCATTGAGAATTATCTCAGCGAGACAGAATCTGACCATTATTATATATTTTAAATTGCTGTGAAATTTTTCTACGATGTGCGCAATTTTTAGAGTAAATTGATAAAATATTGTATTTGTGTTAAATTATTTTTTTTTTTTCAGCTAAGAAGATAATTGAGATGAAATAAACGAGATAAGAAACGAGACAACGAGTACGAAATACAAAACAGAAAGATAAAGGATAAGAAGCAGGAGTATTCTATATCGTTGAGGTATATTTATATATATATTTCTTTTTACATCTTTCAATAAATATAATTTATACTCTTCGCTTTACTCTATAAATACTCTTCTCACATGCTTTGCACTTGATTGTAGATATCTGAAAGAATAGAATATACATATGTACCAAATCTAAATCCTTATTTTGAACTTTTACATGAATAAATTTCTACGCAACCATACAATTATGGCTACGTAGAAGTTTATATACTTGCGTAGCCATAATTGAGACTGGCTAAAGTTGATATATTTGCCTACGTAGTCATAATTATGTCTACGCAGGCAAATTTATCAACTTGTACTACGTACAGTTGGTAACTGCTGGTTATGTGGCTACGTAGGAAAAGATTATTCACAAATATATTGTAATTATGGCTACGCAGAAGATTATATAGTCACACACGTATAATAATTACATATAAATATATAGTATAACAATTATTATATATTACGTTATATTATTATCATCTTCTTCTCGCTTTAGAGTAAATTAATAAAATATTGTATTTGTGTTAAATTATTTTTTTTTTCAGCTAAGAAGATAATTGAGGTGAAATAAACGAGATAAGAAACGAGACGACGAGTACGAGATACCAAACGGAAAGATTAAGGATAAGAAAGAGAAAAAGGATAAGAAGCAGGAGTATTCTATATCGTTGAGGTATATATTTATATATATTTCTTTACATCTTTCAATAAATATAATTTATACTCTTCTCACATGCTTTGTACTCGATTGTAGATATCTGAAAGAATAGAATATACATATGTACCAAATCTAAATCTTTATTTTGAACTTTTACATGAATAAATTTCTACGCAACCATAAAATTATGGCTACGTAGAAGTTTATTTACTTGAATATCAAATAATTAAAATGAAGTCGCCAGTGATGAGTAAAAATATAAAATTTATTAAAAAGCGACCTGACTGGCCAATACAAAAATTATTAACACGACGTTTCGGCCCTTGGGTACGGGCTCTTATCAAGTGTTGCTATAAAATTAATGAAAAATTGTATATTAACAATAAGAAACGAACCGCAATTTAGGATGTAATGTACAGAATAATTATAAGAGCGTTACCTTTCAAGCTGTCAAAGTGAAAGCCGTGATATGACTAATGTCGAAACAGAAGACATGTATGTAAAATTATCATGTCTCGCGTCCAAAAAACATAAACACTACAAAGACACAGGAACGAAATTTACAAAAAACAAACAACAAGCAATCAAACTCTGTGTATTAACGTGTCATATATCGGATTGTCATAGACACTGGACGTTTGCTCATCACAATACTATATCACTTTTATTCAAATAAAATCGTTACAATATAACTTTGATCGTGTGATTTTCTCGTTCACCTGTTACGTCTACGGTCACTCGCGACTCCGACCGTGATAACGACCCGCTTAATGATAATTGACTGACTGACCCCGTGCTCTGTTGCGGCGGGTCTTTTATTCTAAGTTTTCTGGGTCAATTTCGGATGGCGGTCAAAGTCCAAATGCAAGCGAAGCAGGTTCGAAGCTCTTCGCTTGCACTTTCGCAAATGTTTTGTATTTCGCGTGTGCCTTGCTGAGTAGGCATTTCGTAAGTGTGTCGGTGTTCGCGTTCTTTGACCTAATTATAATTATATTACGTTATAGCTTTTCGGGCTGTTCGCGGGGGAGATCGAAATCGAGATCTGCCCCCACGATAATTTAGAAGAGAGAGAATGCCGAAATCCGCTCAGAATTGAGCGCGAAGACGGTAAGTTGCGCGAATCCGAAGATCCGCTGAAGGATCACTGAAGGGAGAGAAAATTATGAACTGTCGTGTCGTCTATAACATTTATTTTATACAATTCACAAGCTGGCGCGAGCGACGATCCGTATCAATCTAGCGAACGGAGATCTTCTGGTCCGTCCCTTAGAAAGCGGCCTTTAAGCGAGTCGGATATCTTGAAGATCGGAGATCTTGATTGCGGCCGACGGAGATCTTGATCGCGGCCGACGGAAATCTTGAGCGCGAGGCCGAGGACGGTCGCAAAGGAGATACGATCATCAGCTCGCGAATATAACAAAATTAAGGAAGAATTATATTAATTATTTGATTAATCGCTACTTATGTTGCGCGAATACTTTGTACGGTCACAATTATAACGAAATCGCTGACGTGCTACGAGGCGAGACGGCAAGTCCGTAAACCGAGATTCACTTGTGTCGCAGCGATCACGACGCGATCGCTCGAGAGAAAAAATACATCGGTTCACGCAGGAACTCGATGATTCACTAAACACACGACACAAGCTTCACACGACAAGAGAAAAGACGACACGAGCAAAGAACGACACGAGAGAATGGTCGAACAGATTGAAAGAATTACCGGCCACACGCCGATCGGTCAGGTGAATCTCACGGTTCGAGCGTTACGTTGAGACTGACTGCTTGGTCATGCCTTGGAATTCGGAAGACTCGCTTATTGATATATATATATATATATATATATATATATATATATATATATATCGCGGAATGTGGCGCGATCCTCGTGTTTTCGTCTTTTCAGACAATAGAACAGGTAATTGATCGCGTGTCGAACACGTGCCGTCCTCGCGAAGTTCGGCGCTCGGACGAGAAGAAAAAGCGCGCGACGCGTCTCTCGGCGCGTGATCGCGATCCGCTACCGAGCTTATGTATCTGCCCGGAATGCGAAGCTCGGTTTCATCCATAATATCAAAAAATAACATTTGACTTTCAAACACGGGCTATAACATCATCTTCTTCTCGCTTTAGAGTAAATTGATAAAATATTATATTTGTGTTAAATTATTTATTTTTTTTTAGCTAAGAAGATAATTGAGATGAAATAAACGAGATAAGAAACGAGACGACGAGTACGAGAGATACCAAACGGAAAGATTAAGGATAAGAAAGAGAAAAAGGATAAGAAGCAGGAGTATTCTATATCGTTGAGGTATATATTTATATATATTTCTTTACATCTTTCAATAAATATAATTTATACTCTTCTCACATGCTTTGCACTCGATTGTAGATATCTGAAAGAATAGAATATACATATGTACCAAATCTAAATCTTTATTTTGAACTTTTACATGAATAAATTTCTATGCAACCATAAAATTATGGCTACGTAGAAGTTTATATACTTGCGTAGCCATAATTGAGGCTGGCTAAAGTTGATATATTTGTCTATGTAGTCATAATTATGTCTACGCTGGCAAATATGTCAACTTGTACTACGTACAGTTGGTAACTGCTGGTTATGTGGTTACGTAGGAAAAGATTATTCACAAATATATTGTAATTATGGCTACGCAGAAGATTATATAGTCACACACGTACAATAATTACATATAAATATATAGTATAACAATTATTATATACAAATTAATAATAGATAAGCTCGTGTTTTAAAACTAAATTGTAGATATAAAATAGGCCTGAACGAGCAAACAAGGTTTTTACAATTAAAATAACTTTATTTCGTTAATAAGAAATATACATAAATCTTTGGAACGGAACGTTTCGACACTTACTTGTGTCTCTTCAGCCGTAATCTAATGAGTGAATTTTACAATGATGGTAAATTAAATATTTAAATGTAAATGAATGTGGAACGCTGGGTATTTTTTGCGCAAATCTTGTGTGTCGACATTGTGTGTGTTGTGTTGTTTCTATACTGACTCACCCTATGTGGTTTAAGTGGGTGATGGTGTGTTGTCTGTGTCGGTATCATCGTTTAGTAGCTTGTCAAACTATAAAAATATTGCGTGAATGGACCAATTTGGTGTACTGTTGCACTTTACACATTAATAGTTTATCTCACCTTTGTTTGTGAATTGTCAAAGAATTTAAATGTAAGAGTTAAAGTCACTTAATAAAACGGTAACAGTATGATTTAAAGTTATATGTATGATAAAATTTGTCAAGTATATAAAAATTTGATAACATTGTTATTGCGGACGTACGATACGGACAGAGAGGTATATGTGTAGAACCGCGCTTTATATATCTTTCAGTAGGTGAGACCAAGGTTCAAAAACAATTATTGAAAGTTATGTTTTTGTATTGCCGATGGATTCAAGTAACGGAAAATAAGATCTATCTAGATATTCCGTGTCATCCATAGCATTAAGACTGTTTTTTTGTTGTTTTATATGAATAGTTTCAGCAATTAACCTTTTGTAATAATTAGTTTCATGGTCTAAGATTTTTACATTATCCCAGTCCATGTTATGTTTATAATCAGTGATATGTTGGGATACTACCGATTGGTTTGATGTATGTTGTCTTATGTTTATCTTGTGCTCATGTATTCTTGTCTTTAATTGTCGCTTGGTCTGACCTACGTAAGATGCGGTACAATATTTACAATGGATTTTATAAATAACATTATTATTGCATTCTGTGGATGTAATGTCCTTGTGTACCTTAATGAATTTGTTTAGGCGGTTGAAACATTTGTAACCCGCAGCAAATTCTGTTCCTCGAAATGAGTTGCAAACAAATTCCGATAGATTTTTTATGTAAGGAACCGCTATGAATCTGTTGCTTTTTTCTTTTTCATCTCTGGTTACCACCGCTCCATGATTGAATTTTAATTTTGTGGCTATCAGTTTTTTAATCCTGACATGGGTATATTTAAAGATAAAATCTAGGGGATAACCGTTTTCCATGAGTGTGTTGATGACCAATGTTATGTTTTTTTCATGATATTGTGGGTGAGATAGAAGCATCGCTCTGTCTATCAAACTGTATATTGTGCCAATTTTGTGGCACATAGGATGGTTTGAATAATATGAGAGGTATCTGCCTGAATGCGTGTTTTTATGATACCAATCTATGATGATGTTTTGATTCTCGATTTTTAATTTGATGTCTAAAAAGCTTAGACTACGATCTGTCTCTATCTCACTTGTGAATTGAATCCTCTCATGGTAAGAGTTAAAAGTATCGACAATAAATTGAATAGAATTTTTTGGAACTGCTAGCAGAATGTCATCAACATATCTATAATATATAGGGAGTTTTGTACCTATTTTGTAAAGAGCTTTATTTTCGATGTCTTGTAACACTATATCCGCTATGGTGGGAGATAATGGAGATCCCATGGGAGTTCCAAATGTTTGTTTATAAATAGTGTTGTCGAAACAAAAATATGTGGATGTCAGAATAAATTTGACGATGTTTAAAAATTCTATTTTTGGTATGGTCGTTGATGTTTTTATGTAAGACCATCTGTTATCGATGCCTTGAAGAGCCAATTCTATCGGAACGTTTGTAAACAGAGATGTAACATCCAAAGACATTAAAATGTAAGACTCATCGATCTTTAGATTGGAAAGAACATTAGAAAGCTGAAAACTTGATTCTATTTTGCTTCGAGCGGGAGGCAAACTATTAATTAATATTTGATGTATGAAATTGGCTATGGAATATAACGGACTATTGACAGACGATACAATGATTCGTAAAAGATATCCTTTTTTGTGAATTTTCGGGATCCCATATGCTTTGGGTAAAAGTTTTTCACTTGATCTAAGTTGATAATATTGTTGTGTTGTTATAAATTTTTTTTTGTTAAGTAACTGTTTTAGATGGTTGTTTAGTTCTTTTTCTATTTTTTTGACCGGGTTTTTTTTAATGACGGAATAAGTGTTCGTAGTATTTAGCATCTCTCTCATGTTTGCTATATATGTATTTTTTTCTAATGATACTGTGGTGTTTCCAGTTGTGGTGGTGTTTCCAGTGTAAACAGTTACTTAACAAAACGTACTGAAATGTGATGCTAGCCACAAGCGTCAGATTATGTGTCATTAGACATTCTTCGATTGTGGCTGATTGTTGTTCAAAGTAGTTCAATTGTGTTTCGATTGTGGTTCAAAGTGGTTGGTTGTGGTTGATTTGTTGTTCAAAGTGGTTGATCGAGGTTCGATTGTGGTTTGAAAAGTGGTTCGATTGTGGTTCAAAGTGGTTCGATTGTGGTTGATTGTGGTTTGAAAAGTGGTTCGATTGTGGTTCGATCATGGTTGATTGTTGTTCAAAAAGTTGGTTGATCGATGTTCGATTGTGGTTTGAAAAGTAGTTGATCGTTGTTCGATTGTGGTTTGAAAAGTGGTTGATAATGATTGATTATGGTTTGAGAAGCATAACATTAATCATTATTCGACGTACTCTGTCATGAAAGCCTCGATAGTGGAACGATTCAACCGTACTTTAAAGAACAATATGTGGAAAATGTTTACGCTAAATGGAAATTACAAGTGGATCGACGCGTTACCTCGACTCGTTGCAGAGTACAATGCGCGAAAACATCGTACCATCGGTATGAAACCTATCGATGTTACCTCCGTAATCGCTGATAAACTTTTAAATATGGTATACAGCAACGTAAAGATTGCAGCTCCGGCAAGATTCAAAGTAGGTGATTCGGTACGCGTGAGTAAATTCAAGACCATCTTTGATAAAGGTTACACGCCAAATTGGACCACCGAAGTGTTTAAAATTGTCAAAGTGCAGAAAACTAATCCCGCAACCTATGTACTAGAAGAATCGTGCGGAAATCCAATCGCTGGAGGATTCTACGAATATGAGTTACACCGTGTTGCTAATCCGGACGTTTATCTCATGGAAAAGGTTCTACGCAAAAAGGGTGATGAGGTTTATGTGAAGTGGTTGAGATTGGATAAATCACACAACTCTTGGATACATAAAACTAATATATTGTAAAATATTTATCTTTTAATATATAAAATATTTATCTAATACATATCTATACACAATTGTATACTTTACAAAATATATACATATAATTATTATATACATGAATTATACATAATTTTATACATTTATTATTTACAACAAACATACATTTATTATTTACAGTGGTATTTTATAATGTCCCCATGGTAATGTATCACTAGTTTCAGGAACGATATACCGCTTGTCGTCGTATGGACTTAGAGCAATTTTTTGCTCGCGAATGGTATACACTTCATGTAATTTAGATCTTATGCATGACTGTTGGCGTGTCATTTCAATCTCTTCATTCAAACATCGTGTGTAATCGTCGAACGTTATCGTTCTCGCGATGACGTTACTCTTGACGCCTTTAACCTTTTTTGTATCCTTTTTACCATCCACTCGCAACGCATACATTTTTGCTCTAAGCCCGACAAATTCAGTCATAATTATACCGTTGTTTTCATCTTTCATTAGACCCGGTATTTTTTTATTCACAAGCGGTATACCGTACGCATTGTCTGCTGGATAATCGCTCGTATCGAATTTGTCGACGTTGCGCTTCATATTCTCATACACATCTTTACACTCGATGTGATAAATAAGACTGTCTGTGTCGGTGTACATTACTCGACATTTGTCACGATACAATGGTGACATGTATTCGTGATGAAACTCGTACAAACATGTTTTGGAAATGTCGAGTATGCACATACCAACATAGATTGGTTTGTAAAATTTTACCTCGAGTTTGCGCAATTCGACAGCTATAAGATTTTCCGAAAATATGCTTCTGATATGAAAATTTGGTTTCGCAATCATTGCCTCTGCACCGTACCTTCCACCCCAATATGTTAAGAGCTTTACATCGACACGATTACGCACGTTTTTCATTGTTTTACCAAATACTGCATTATTCATTAATTTGTATAAATTTTTTTCAAAATAATTTTTCGCAAGTGTTCTAAATTGTGTATTAAGTTTGATATAATTACGAAGCCATGGAGATTGTGTAAACTGTAATATACGATGTATTTTTGTAACACGAAGACCATGTCGCGTACATTGCTGCAGGTTGCGGTAGTGTATCACGTAACGCTTCTTATTATATAAGGTTGCTAGAAGCTTGTCCTGTCGTTTACCGGGTGGTTTGTCACGTGTCGGACAAAACGGTAGGTCAGCGTGCATATCGTGCAGATGCTGTGGGTATTCCAAATCTATTTCGAGAATGTAGCCTGTAGGTGAATCTAGCGCGATGGATGATACGTTAAAATCGGATACATCGTCGACCCATCGAAAATCAGCATAAGGCATTGGCTGACACATTGCCTATCCGTACAAATTATTTACATCAAAATACATGAGATACGATGATGGTTTCGATGGATCGTACGATTGCATGTACTTGTTATTAGCATTTGCATATCTGTTGGAGCATTGGCTTAGTCCACCACGTATACCACGTTCGATAAACATTACCATGTCGATATCAGTAAGCAATTCGAACGTAATATTTGTATGCTTCAACATGGCATCCCACGTGTATCCGGGGAGAGTATAGTAATACGCGGAGTCGAGTCCATAACTTTTAATGCAGCTATCGCGGAAATTTTCAAAAATGTCTGCTAATAACAAGACATCAGTTTTTAAATACAAGTCGCTATATTCACCCAGCGTTCGAATGGAGAACTGCTTCCATACATTCTCAGCGTGTGCGTAATCGCTCTCGGATATTGTGTTACCGGTCAAGGAACTGTAAAATGATTCGCGCGGTGGTAAACATGTATCTTGAAGTCTTTCGAAACAGTCTATATATTCGTATGGAAATACACCTTTCCGTGTTAATAAATTGAAATTTTCAGTTAATAAATTTTGAAATTTCGATTTTAAAATTAAGAGTTTATCTTTATTCAAAAATGAAGCCAATTTGTCGAGACTGGTTGTAAGAAATTTATACGATAAAACGCAAGTTAATTTTTCTGGAATAATAATTTCTGGAATTATAATCTGTAAGTATAACAGTTTTTATGAACGATATATATTTTTCTTTGGTTATTGGAAATACATCGATTCTCCCTTTGAACGCTGTAGCTATTTCTTTAATTATAAAATGTGCGTCGTAACCGGATAAATTGTGAAATACTATTGGAATGCAAAAAGATTCTTTATAATTTAGATTACACTTTGAATGCGCGGGACCTCTGTACCGCCCGGTGAGGTGGCAATGATCGCGTACGCGTATATCATCTTGTGTGAATGGTTTTTTACACATATGATAATGCATTGCGCTATGAAATTTTTCAGACTCATCAGATGTCAAATTTATCATGGGGACATTAGTTGATAAAATAGTGTGTACGTGTTGTGCTAAATTTTTAAGTTCTTTGGTGAACCATGATACGCAATCTACACTACGATGAGAATGATACGCGGATAATGAATTATTGTACGAGCAATGTACATAATAAGCTATGCTAAATACTTTGTGATGTTGATATAAATTTTTCTCCTTATCTGTCTTCGCTAAGATGCATTCCAAGTCGGCATACACCACGAATGGAAGCCGCTCTTTGTTGTAGTAGTTGTTGAATGTGAGCCACTTGTCATCTCTCGGTAACAGGATAGCGCAGTCGTTCATCTCCCGACAGTCTACCATGTGTGACTGTAACTTGTCGTCTGAATGGAAGTAGTGTAAACACCTGGAAAAATAATGAATTTCATCTTTTAAAGAAAGTTTTTAGAATTTATATATTACATTCTTATTAAAATATACGTACCAATCACAGATATATTTCATGTGTTCTTTTTTGCTCAATTGTGATGATACAAGCCGGGATAGATTCTTGATCCATGTGAAATGTCCAACGCTGTTGTTATGTGGACCTTCCACGTACAGCAAGTTGACATGCTTGTCTTTTTTCAGTTCACTGAGACGTATCGGGGCAATGCCCACGTTCCCTTCACCGCGTAGTATCAATGTGTATACATTGATTGAAATGTCGTTCGCATGTTCAAACCTTTTAATTTGATTTACAGTCACTGGAAACTCAATGCCCTGGAGATTCAGCACTTTTGTATAATGCGGATAGGATTCCCGTTCCGCGTTTCTTTCAGCATGATATAGAGCAGCAACCACCGCCCACGCGAAACAAGCATTGTCTTTGGATTGCACGTTTATCACCGCTCGTTTCATCATTATTTCCCGCGGTAATTTAATATAACATCCCGCGTGCATTGGATTATATTTGTTTATATTTACAGTCAAATTGAGTATCCGCGACAGTGCCCAACCGCTATCGCGTTCTTGAAATTCTTCTAATGATGCTAGAGTGGGCTCGACAACGCGTCGCTCATACCACTCGTGTAAATCAGATGTCTGAAAGAGTTCATAGTTTCGCGTATTGATTGTTTTATTTGCATGTTTATCACCCGCCACAAACTCACCGTTAAATACTGTATTAACTTTCACATTAATGTGTCTTTCCATAACTTTTCGCACGTTCTCGAGCACGATACCGCTAGCATCCTCGAGAAATTGACGAGGTTCGATGTGGTTGTAATTAATGACCGCACCAGTCAATATGCGGCTCTCGAACGCTGTATCAATTTCACAACAAATGAGTCCTTCTTTTCGCGCACTGCATCCTGCACCTGCATGTATGAAGCGTCTGCGTAGCAAATTTTTCAGACCTTCGAGTCGTGCGATTCGGGCAACCAGTGATTGTCGATTTCCAATTGATAATCGTGGACGTTTGATTCGACTTTGATCTTCCAGCGACTCGATATATGCATCACATTGCGCCTCCCACACAACGTACTCTTCTACCGAATTCACTAGAGCTGCTTGCTCACACAAATTTTGTTCCTCCATATTTCCAAAACTAACAAGATCTTGATGACTGTTATCTCGGAACCTCGGATGAAAATACTGACATAGTGTGTGTCTCTTTACCATGATTATATATCTCTTGTTGAAGCGTCTTGTATCACATTTCAGCTAAATCTTTATTTCGCGGTTTGTCGTACGTTTTCATCAGATTGATTCTTGCATTTTAGAGATGATACCATCTCAAAGTCAAAAGTTTCAAATTACATGCAGCTGTACTATTAGCGCATTTTAGTCTCTTTTGTCACACATGTTTTCAGACAATGTTATCTCAAAGTCAAAAGTTTCACATTACACGCAGCCGTACATTGGCGCGTGAAAAATTTAGATTACATCACATTTTTTGTTTAAATTTTATAGACTGACATCTCAAAGTCAAAAGTTTAAAATTACATGCAGCTGTACTATTAGCGCACTTTTTAATCTTAGCGTTTCGTCTTTTTGTCACGCACTTTTTCAGACAATGTCATCTCAAAAGTCAAAAGTTTAAAATTACATGCAGCCGTACATAGGCGCGTGAAAAATTTAGATTACGTTGCTTTTTTTGGCTAATTCTTTTTCTCACGGTTTGACACGTACATTTTTGATCGAACATTCTGGTATGATTTGATCACAAATAGCAGCCGTACATCGGCGCTTAAATATAACACATTAACAATAATCCCCTCCACGAATAGTAGTCGTACATCGGAGGCGCTTGAATAATACATCAGCAATAATCCCCTCCACATTGCAACTTGCATCATTGGAGCATTTTATGCAATATAAAATAATTTAGTATTGTATCAGCCGCTTGTTTGAAAGGTTAATATGTACTCCACTGAAGGAAGCAGTATGAATTACTACGTTCCGATTCAGGATGGTACAATTTCCTCGAAGAAATCTAATAAGTAAGTTTTGATAATGCATTGTATATTCCATATAATTTGTTAAATTTTTATATTTTCCTCATAATTTATTAAAATATTTATATTTTCCTTATAATTTATTAGAAATATTTTTTATAGCATTTCATCCGAGAATCGTCGTGCTGTTCGTATACTCGGAAGAAGATATGCCTTAACTCCTACATCGTATAAATATTTAGAGATTGGAATCAGCGTCGGAACTGTATCATATGTAGAATTAGTACTTGGTGATAATCGAGGCGATCAAATATTGTTGCCTTTTGTTATGTGGAAATCGTTAATGCAGAAACGAGCTGACATTGAACGATTACAATCGGTTGAAACTCCATTATGGATTCAAGATATTGCATTTGAAGTGATTAAAATGTCTAACTCAAAAATTATAAAAATGATATTATTTAATAATTCTTTGTATATGAAACCATCGACTTTACTACATTTATTCGATTTTGAAAATTGTATACGTCATATGTATTTATGGCTATCCGAAAATATGTATAGTGTTAGTGAAAAGTTTAAAAAATTTGCAACTATTTTAACTATCATACTATTTTATTTTTAGATTTATGCAATGCTGTAAAAGTGATACGTGAAAGTGATGCGTTTGATAGCGAATCACTCATAGATTGTGAATTATTATCAAATGCTGTAAATGATATTCTTCATGACGCTTGTAATAAATAAATTATTTTTACAAATTTAAATTGTGAATTTAATTTCTTTTTTCTCTGTTCTTTATAAATATAATACAGTGTAATATGCGTGTGCATAATCAGCAAAACTTTAGTCTCCTGCTTGAGATGTAGAAAAATGATGAGTTAGATGATACTCCAGTTAGAAGGAGACAAGAGATGTAGAATTAAAATATATAATCGAGAAGAGAGTGTGCAACATTATACAATCTACGTTCTTCTCAAGTCGTATACATTCGTGTGAAAATTGTAAAAGTTAACTGTTGGACCTTGTGAGTACAAATATGTCAGATGTGGAAGTTATTATTATTGATGATTCGGATGAGGATGTGTCAGACATTGAAGTGATATTTATTGACGATTCTGATGAAGAAGAACAGCTGGACAATAATATAATTGAAATATTAGAAGATTCTGATGAAGAACAGCTGGACAATAATATAATTGAAATATTAGAAGATTCGGACTATGGCAGTGATAGCGATGACGAATGTGTAGAAGAAACACATCGAGAGTTAGGACGGGCTGAGATCGTTTCCATGGATCAATTGAAGAAAATGTGCATTATATTTTTTTATTATGAGACTCATGACTATTTCAAGTCTTGCACAACATGTTTTTTCGGGATGGTGGATTTATTACCGAGAGCTCGTGCGGTGCAAAGACATGAAACTGCATGTTTTGGTGTGATACTTGGAGAGTATTGCAACCAGTGCAGACAACCACTGCATCAAATTTTGCCATGCAATATGTGTCCAAATTGTATATAATAATATTTTTAAGTTCTTCTTAGTTTTTTAAATTTTAATAATATATAAATTAAAAAATTTTTTCTGTTACAGAAGCCTCCGTCGCCGCAGCCAATGCCGCCCCCTCCCTCATTATATATATATATATATATATATATATATATATATATATATATATTATATATTAATTTCTATTTTATATATTATATTATGTTTTTATATATTATATTACATTTTTTTACATTTTTATTGTATATCATATTTTATTGAAAAATATGGAATCGAAAGGGTCTGAATAGCTTAGATGGTTAAAGCAGTCGCCCGGCAAGCGAAAGACGCAGGTTCGATTCCTGCTTCAGCGACTTTTCGGACCTATATTTTTCTAGCCTATTTATTCACGGTATGGTTGGAGGAAGATTAAGGGAATCTTGTAATCTCAAACCAAGAGATACGTTCTCCCTAAAAAATATATTCTTCCAACTTCGCCCGTTTATTTGCTGGTATTGGTCAAGTTGTAAAAATTTCTCTATTTGAATCATATATTATATTTTTTATATATTTTATATTATATTTTAATTTTTTATATTATTTTTAAGAAACACACACACACAAATATTTGTATAACACACATACACACATTTATTAAATAAATGTTTATTTTAATATTATAAATGTATGATTTAAAAATGATTTCACCTCCTTACCTTACCTCTTTAAGATAAAAAAAAACATGAAAAAATGATAAATAAAAAATAGAAAAAATAAAAATAAAAAACAAAAAAAAATAAATAAAAAGGAAAAATATTAAATAAAAATAAAAAAGAAAAAATATAAAAAAAATTAAAATACGTCTCTCTTCTCCTTTTCACATGAAAACGCCGCTCATTATATCTCTCTCACGCTAAAGATGCGCTCTCTTGTGCTATCGCTCTCTCACGCGAACGCCGCTTTCTCGAGAACGCCGCTCTCTCGAGAACGCGCTACCTCGCGTTATCTTTCCTTCTTCCTCTCAAGCGTGCAAAGACCTCTCTCTTGCGAACGCGCTACCTTTCTCGCGGTTCCCCTTCCGTCACAGACCCCTCACCTACAATATACATCATGCACCTACAATATGTCGATTGACTCGTCGACTGACCGCGGTCTTACACCTTCCTCTCCCCGCGAACCCCTCGTCAACCAAGCGCAGTCGTACACCTTCCCCTTCCCGCAGACCCCTCAGATGCAACGCGGTCTAACACCTTCCCTCTCCCCGCGTGATGTCATTCCCCGCGTCCATAAAATCCCCCCCCCCCCCGACGTCAGTCACCGCGCTCGCTACCCCCCTCGGTGACATCATTCCCCGCGTCCATAAATCCCCCCCGTGACGTCATTCCCCCGCGTCCATAAATCCCCCCCCCCAGGTGACGTCATTCCTCCGCGCCCGCGGATACCCCCTGCCCTCACCCCCCTCAGAGGACCTGAGTTAGAACCGGCCCTATACACCTACTAGCATGCTACAAATGATTTATGGAAGGGAAGGTTTGCTGTCACTTGTTCCATAAATTCACTCCATCCAGGTATGTTAGGCAAATCAACCCATTTTTCGTATAGCCACAATAAATCCGAAGCAGACGGCATTATCACTTTTGAAACCGAACGAATGCTATCTAGGTTTCGAATCTCTATTGCCTTCAAACCTGTTACGGTTCTCTTCTCAAATGTTTTCAATGCAATAATACCAAATTTTCCTACAACTTGAGCAGATGGCATTTGCTTTACACGTTGAATATTTTGATCTGGAGCAATGGTACCTGCTCGGTATTTTTTCTCGACATGCGAGGTGAAATATTTGGCGATCGACAACGTCGCGCCGGCATCGTTGCGGTAGGTCGGTTTCGATGTTTCGGGCCTAATTGTGATTGTTCGACCGAAATCGGTGATTAGGTATGCGAAGATAACCGGGGGAAGTAGCGACCAGGGAAGGCGAGCGACGGCACTGCGGCAAAGGTACTCGTGCATAATATATAACACAAATATTCTATTTTCTCGTGAATGCGAAGTACATTGTAAATTTTCTTGACGAGATCTGCTGTGACTAGACGGTTCTGCTGACTGAGATTCGAGGCCGCTTGACAATAAATCTGTCATTTGAGAGAACTGAGTTTTAAATTAATTTATTCGTCGTGTGGAAGACCCGCGACATATTCCACGCCGTACTTGACGGGATATGATCGAGCGTTCGGCGACGAGCTCGCTACTTGGCTCGCGCACGGCGGCGATCATTCCAGTACATTTCACCAGGCATCCGTCAGTAATTTATAACCTGTGTTTTGAAAGCAAACCACAGGAGACTTGTTGGCAGTGAATGCAATCAAAACATCGTCGCTATATTTCTTGAGGAGTTGTGCCTACAGTTTTTATATGCGGACGATAATCGCCTTCAAGTTTGTCCATCAGTACATCCAGAGAAAACTGACACTCTTCAGAATTTTCCTCAAGGTAAGAGTAAATATACTGCATTGCAGTATCGATTTCGTTTGCATACGGATCTTTCTTTTGTCCAGTCGGTTGTGCCTGGTACAATTTTTTAATCCACGAGTTGTGATACTGTGCATCAAGTGCGATCAATCATAAACTTGCTTGAGACGCTCAACAACATTTCGACCCCAATCATCATTACGAGCTCTAGCTATTTGTGAAATCCTGTCCTTTATTGACAATTTACGCACGCTATACACAATATTCTGATCACACAAGCGAGTCTGTTTTTATTTCGCTATGAACTCTGCTGTTATCTCAGCCGTGCACAAAAAACAATGATCTCGGAATGAAAATATTGGAATAGTGGATCGCAGTTGTGGATGAGAAGGAGCACCATCGCTTCCTCTACGCAGAGATGCGGAGATTAATTTCTCATTATTATAGCGTTTTCGACACGTATCGTAAACCACTATCGATTTCAGTTCTTCCAAAAGTTTGCCTTTATCGTCCTTTCTTTTAACACTTGACTGACGAAATGTCTCCAATCCTTTTTCCTTCACTTCAATCACCTCACTTTCTATTAACAGATTTTCACAAATAAAACAATTTTGATTAGAAGCCATGACTCCGAAAATGCGTACACAATGTCAAACGATTAATACTATCAGGTGGTTACTTCTGAAGTTGCCGTTTGTATGCCAAACTTTTTATTTAAAAACGGCAACTTCATAGGTAACCACCTGATAATTAATATTAAGGAGACCCTTTATACCTGCACTGAAAAATTCCGGCTTCTTACGCGTAGTAGAATATTTTTCGCCAATACACATGTTGAAGTAAACTTTGCGGCGCTCGTACGCCGAAACTATTTATTTTACAAAACAATGATGTAAATTATAGGAAATTTCCTCTAGTTTAATTTTTTATATAACTATTTTCATTGTAAAATGAGCCGGAAAGGAGATATTATCGATAAACCGTTTTTAGGCGCCATTTTTCCAATTTTGCGGCGCAAGCGGCAAAGATACGAGGTGGCAAAGTGAAAATTCGAAAAAAGCACTTCGAAATCTATCAAAATACTAAATATCAAAACTCCCGGAAAACTTTCCGGGTAACCCTCTTTTTTAGCACCAAATTACTGTACTATCTTCTCCACGCGTATAACGATGATGTACATAACTCCTTTACAACGCTTGCTCTATGAGTACCGCGCAATTATCGTTTTTTTTGTTTTTTATGCCCGTTGTGTCTGTTTCGGTTTGGATATTGATAGGTATAAATACCACACTTGAGTTCGATTTATTAGAAGATGTATTTCTCAAGTAAAAGCGAAGAGGCACGTCATGTGCACGGTACAATGAAGAGACTAAGCGAGAACAAAAGAAGGTGAAGGGAAGAGAGAGCGCAATAGTTGATAGAGATAACGGAAACGGACGTTAGAGAGAAAAACAAAAAACTCGGTATTACAAAAAGCGCATTGATTATATGAGTTATCTTTTTCGTTCCAACACTCCTCCTATTAATGCAACGTATTAAACTAATATGTAAAATTGAACAAGAAAGTAATACAAGTACATATTAAATAAGGATGAAACGAACATATATAACTCTTTAGGTTTTAGACAATCAGAGATATAAACAGAAAAAAAATATTGTTACTCTAAACTCAACATTTTTATGCATTTTTCATGCTTTGCTTTGGTTAGCGATTTCGTTAGAATGTCAGCTATTATTTTGTCAGTGGATAGATATTTTATATTTATTTCACCCCTATCTCTGATTTCACGAGAATAGTGGTATTTAATATCAATATGTTTACTTCGACGATGAAGCGCGTGATTTTTGTTCAGTTCTATTGCACTTTGGTTATCACAGTGTACTTCCTGTTGTGTATATCTTAATGAACTTCACCAGATTCCCTTTTGTGTGTGTATATAAGTTCTTTAATAGAATTATACAACAGAAGTACAGTGTAGAAAATAATATGTAATTAACAAAACGTGTTGAACTAACAAAGATACAACGTGAACCGCTTTTAATGTACAAAAAGAGGAAGAAGAATATAAAGCGCTCTCTTTCTATCGATCTATCTAAATCGGAGAACACACTGCCATCTATCTGCTCGAGGTCAATGTACTTAACGCGCCTTTTTCAACACTCCCACTAGTAAAGTACATTAGATTTGATAAAAATTAATCAAGTTACGATTGTTCAAAAATTTTTCTCTGACTAAAGGTTTCGTCAGCATGTCTGCTTTCTGATTTGAGCTAGCTACATGTATCAGTTCAATTTTCTTTTGATTTACCAAATCGCGAGTAAAATGAAATTTAATATCCACGTGTTTTGTGCGTTTATGAAAAGCAGAGTTCTTAATCAGGCATTCCGCTGCTACATTGTCGAGATACAATTTTGTAGGTTTGGTTTGATTGACGCCTAGACTGTCCAATAGACCTCTTGCCCAAACTATCTCCTTAGCAGCTTCATGAGCAGCCATGTATTCCGCATCAGTTGTTAACGTAGCTACAATTCCTTGCTTACGTGAGGACCAAATAACAGGTCCACCGTTTAACATTACCACCACACCACTGGTTGAACGTCTTGAATCAATACACGCTGCATAGTCAGCGTCAGAGTAAGCGGTTATTATATTTTTAGTTTCTGTTGGCGTTCCAAACTTTAAACTAATTGTTGCAGAACCTTTAAGATACTTTAAAATTCTTTTGGCAGCAGACCAGTGTATGTTTGAAGGATGTTCCAGAAATTGACTCAGTTTATTGACTATGTATGAGATGTCAGGTCTTGTGCCGACCGCCAGATACATGAGTGAACCGATCAGTTGTCTGTAAGGAACTCTTGCTTCTTCAATTGATTGGTTTTCTTCATTGATGTTTCTCTTGAGTACAACGTTTGAGTCGGCAGGCATGGCAACTTCATTGCAATTTTCCATCCCGAATTTCTTGATGACGTTTCTAGTATAAGCTGACTGATGGATGAGCATTGTCTTATGATTTCGATTGCGTATGATTTCTAAGCTAAGGTAATAATTAATTGGTGATGTAGTAATTTCAAACTCACGTTTCATTTCATTTATGAGATCTTCTATTTTAGTTATAGACTTTCCAGCTATTAAACCATCGTCGACATACATGGCTACGATTAGATCACCACAGTTTGTAGTATAAATACAAGGATCGTATTCAGTTGATTTTAAACCAAACTTGCGTAGAAACTTATCTATTCTTTTATTCCATTGTCTAGGTGCTTGTTTTAAACCGTAGAGACTGCGAAGTAATAAACATACTTTATCCGTCCCATCTTCGAAACCATTAGGTTGCTCCATGTAGATAGTTTCATCTAAGTCACCGTGTAGGAATGCAGTTTTTACGTCAAACTGTATGATTTCAAAATCTTCTGTAGTTGCTACAGCCAACATTATCCGCACTGACTCATACCTAGCTACAGGCGAGAAGATTTCATCGTAATCCAGTCCAGCTATTTGCGAGCATCCTCTGACTACAAGACGTGCTCTATACTTGTCAATTGATCCATCCGGTTTTATCTTGATCCGAAATATCCATTTATTCTTGATTGGTTTGCGATCGGTTGGACGATTAATTAAAATCCATGTTTTATTCTTAATTAGTGATGTTAGCTCGTCGTTCATTGCAGCCTCCCACTGTTTTGCGTCAGGAGTTGATTTAGCTTCTTCAACAGTAGTAGGTATAGATTCAACCAGCAAACATTGAGCAATCGCTGTCAGATCTACTTTGATTATTTTTCCATGGTGAAGGCAATGGACCAGTTTTACTGCGGGTGCAATTGGCTATACTATCGTTTGGTTCCTGTGATTCTTCTTCAATTTTATCCTTGATAGCAGGCATTTGTTTCGCGTCTTCCTCTGTTTCTTCTTCTTCTTCTTTAGATGAAACGTAAGTAGTGACTTGTTTTGCTTGAGGTTCAATAATTTCAACGTCACGACTGATGTGAACCTCGCGAGTTTCTGGCTCCCACAGTCTATAAACCTTTTGTCCTGGTTCATAACCAACCAGAATTGTAGCCAACGACTTCTTAGAAAATTTTGACCGGTCTGTGTCAATCAGCTTATAAGCTTTGCTGCCAAAAATACGCAGCATTGACACGTCAGGTTTTCGACCAGTCCAGACTTCGTAAGGGGTTCTACCTCTAAGTCTGACCAGCGGTATTCTATTGCGAATGAGTGCCGCGGTGCGTGAAGCTTCGGCCCACATATACAGGGTGTCCGATAATTATTGACACAGCCGAAGTGTGAAGGTAGATTGGCTCAATCTGAAAAGAAAAGTCCTGTACCATTTTGCTAAATTCGCAATAGTTATTGCGTTATTAATTAAAATATCTGAGCTAATGAGCGCGTAGAAAGCGGTAGGCCGGAATTAGTAGGCATGTAAGATGACTTATTTGTTTGCATCTCTTAGCAACAAATATCACACGTCGCTCGCCGCTCGCTGCGTGACTCCACCTCTCGCTCAGATGATGCTTTTATTGCTAAGAGACGTAAACAAATAAGCCATCTTACATGCCTACCGATTCCGGCCTACCGCTTCCCATGCGCTCATTAGCTCAGATATTTTAATTAATAACGCAATAATTATTGCGAATTTAGCAAAATGGTACAGGACTTTTCTTTTCAGATTGAGCCAATCTACCTTCACACTTCGGCTGTGTCAATAATTATCGGACACCCTGTATAATAACATATTTGCACTTGCTAGCATTGTCCTGGCCATCTCTCCGATTGTTCTGTTCACTTGTTCCGCACGGCCATTCTGTTGTGGATTTCTTGGCGTTGAAAATTCATGTACGATTAAGTGTTGTTGTAAAATCTTCTTGAGGGATGTACTCTTGAACTCCTTAGCATTGTCGCTTCGAAAACGTCGTACTTTGTGTCCGGCAGCCGATGTTGTTGCCAACACATCTTGTATTGCATCGACAATGAATGAACGGTCTTTCATCGGATATGCGAATGTAAAACTACTGTGATCGTCGACAAATACTGCCATTACTGTTGAACCACCAAGACTTGCTGTAGACATCGGACCAACTACATCAAAATGAATTAATTCTGCTGGTGCACCTGCACGATTTTCTGATTCTTTATAAGGTATCTTGTGCTGTTTGCCGAAGATGCAGGCTTCGCAAAATTTATTGTCATGTTGACCACTCGTTTTTAAGTCGCTACACTTGAGACCAACGACTGCTTCGCCTTTAGCTAGCTCCAGAATTGACTTGTAATTAGCATGACCAAGCCTCTCATGCCATACTTGAATTGGCACTGCCTTGGATTGAGCAATATTTGCTTCAGCAGACTTCACAGCACGAATATCTAAACTGTATAGACCATGTTTGAACTTTTTGCCAAATATAGCTAACTTGCCTTTTGAATAGATTTTTAGAACATCCTGTTTACCGCTGTATTCTGCGCCTTTTGCAGCTGCTGCACCGAGACTGAATAGATTTCGACTAATGTCTGGTACATATAACACATCAGCCATAGTGTATTTCGTGATTTTGTCTCCAACACGCGCTTCGAATTGAATTTCATCTTTTCCTTTTGCAAAAATAACTTTGTTATTGCCGAGAGTCACTGGTCTCTCTCGATCTCCCACTGATTCCAATTTCGTAAATCATTCTTCTCTGGATGTCATATGATCTGAAGCTCCGGAGTCAGCTAACCAAACGTCTTCATCGTTGATTGTAGGCCATTCACTGGTTACTGTGAATACTGACGCTGAATAATCGGCTGTTACCGAGTTTGCGTTGCCATCCTTTTGATTAGCTTTAAATTTGTAGCAGTCGCGCTTCATATGACCCGGTTTTTTACAGTAGTGACATGTGCCTTTGAATTTTTGTTTGTCAGCTTGACTGCTAGTAGACTTTTTGTGGTTACCTTGAGTTTTCTTATTATACTTTGAGTATAACGCAGCAGAATCCTCATCGTCGCTTAGTTTCAAATCAGTCATACCTTTATTAAGTTCTTCTTCCTTTAGTAGACGTGGTAACAGATTAACCATAGTTTGTTCATTTGTAGGCATTGAATCCTATGCAGAAATAACATGCCGATACTTAGCTGGAAGACTGGTTAGCACTTTTGTGATGATAACGGTTTCATCTTGTTTTTGACCTAGATCGCTTAATTGTTTAGCTAGTTCTTTGATCTTAGCTACATGATCAGCCATTGACAATTGTGGATTCATTTTGTACTCAAAAAAACGTTGTAACATTAAGTGAATAGAGATTGGATTCTTCTTTTCGTATAAGGACTCAAGCCGCTTCCACATATTGCTAGCTGTCGACAAAGCCATCACATGCCGCACCTGTGACGCTTCTAGAGCTTGACTGATTACAAATCTGGCCTTTTTATCAAGTTTGTCCCATCTGGCCTACATGCCATTGTTTTCGGTTGGTCTTGCTACTGTGCCATCGGTTACCTCCAGCAAGCCATGAAAATCGAGAAACTGTTCCATCTGAAACTTTCACACGGTAAAATCTTTTCCATCGAATTTGTTCACCGTTAGCTTATCCATGTTGATTGCGTTTGTACACTGGCCGAAGACCTTCCTTTTTAGATGTCGACTGACCACACGCTCAGCAACAAGGTTCAAAAAAGATTTTCTTTTCTTCTCTGATTTTGATTTTTAACCTAACAAATCTTCATGCACGTGCTGGGCCCATAACCTGTTGTGTATATCTTAATGAACTTCACCAGATTCCCTTTTGTGTGTGTATATAAGTTCTTTAATAGAATTATACAACAGAAGTACAGTGTAGAAAATAATATGTAATTAACAAAACGTGTTGAACTAACAAAGATACAACGTGAACCGCTTTTAATGTACAAAAAGAGGAAGAAGAATATAAAGCGCTCTCTTTCCATCGATCTATCTAAATCGAAGAACACACTGCCATCTATCTGCTCGAGGTCAATGTACTTAACGCGCCTTTTTCAACACTTCCGTTGCGTTTGTCACACAGTATTCGAAACCCATGTGTTTTAGCAGACATCTTAAGTATACAATTTCCTTACACACTTCGGAAAGGGCCACGTACTCGGCCTCCATGGTATATAGGGCAACAGATTTTTGTTTTTCTGATTCCCAACTTATTGGGCCATTGGCTAATATAATTACAATGCCGCTGCATGATCTACGGTCTTCCACATCGCCAGCCCAGTCTGAGTCTACGTAAGCTCGCATCTTCTCGCAATCTTTGGTGTACGTTATGTCGTAGTCGATGGTGCGTTGTAAGTAACGAAGTACTTTTTTCGCTAGCTTCCAATGGGCCTTTTCTGGGTTTGTACAAAAACGGCTCAACGCGTTGGCGGCGAATGCCAGATTCGGACGCGTCGCGTTGGCCAGGTAAATCAGGCTCCCTATTAGTTCTCTGTACGGTTTACGTTTTGTATTTATTCCTTCTTCGTTGGTGCCCGATTCCATCTTCTTTTCTAACTTCTGGTTCGGTTCAAGCGGAGTTGAAACTGGCTTGCAATTTTCCATCCTGAATGTTTGTAACATATCCATTATGTATCTTCGTTGTGATAGTTTCATACTCCCTGTAGGTCCGTCCCTTTCTATGTTAATTCCCAGAATGTTATTTACGGGACCCAAATCGTTTATCTGGAACTTGTTTCTTAAATTTTTGTTTAATTGTTGTAGGTTTTGGACACTTTTAGATGCTATGAGTAAATCGTCCACGTAGATTATAACGATTATTTTGTCGTTCTCATTAGTACTCACATATACACAAGGATCTACGTCATTGTTTACCATATTTATGCTTTTTAGGTGTCTAGTTTCTCGTACCAACATCGACCTGCTTGTTTTAATCCGTAGAGTGGTCTCTTCAGTAGGCAGACTTTATCCTCTTGTCCTTGGATTTACAAAGCCTCAGGCTGTTCTATATAGATTTCGTCCGCCTTGTATGTAAGCGGTTACTACGTCCACATCTGGTGCACGTGCAACTCCTCTTGAACACATCCGGCTAGAAGAGCACGTATTGTTTCGTACCTGGCTACGGATGCGAATATTTCTTCATAGTCTACGCCCCGTTTCTGCACGCATCCACGTACTACCAATCGAGCTTTGTATTTTTGTATTGATCCATCCTGTTTCTTCTTTATTTTGAATACCCAACGGTTACTTAATACCCTTTTAGTTTTGGGTCGCGGCACGAGCTCTCACGTTTTGTATTTCATGAGAAAGCCATACTCTGACTGCATGGCATCTAGTCAATCTTGCTCGTCGGTTCTATTCCTTATATCCTTTACGCTTGACGGTTCACCTGGTGTTTCTTCTTCGGATTTCATTTCTTGATACAATTTCCTTGGTCTACCTCTCTTTCCGGTTTTTAGTAGTTTTGGTCAGCCGGGACCTCTTTTTGGAGCTCTTGAGGCTTCGTTTTGTTCTTCTCCCTTTTCGTCTTCACTTTCATCGTTAGGTTCTAGTTCAGAATTTGTGTCGTTGCTCGTTTCTTCATTTTGACGAGTAGTAGTTGACTCCGTTGACTCAGTCTCTGATGATCCCATCGACTTATGCCAGCTTGGACTTGGTAAGGCCACAAAATTTTTCTCTGTGCTACTTGTATCACTTTCTAAATCTTCGGTGAATCGTACGTCGCGTCTCTTTAGTATTGTCTTTGTATCAGGGGCCCACAGTCTATATGCCTTGGATTCCTGTGAATAACCAACTAATATGTATTTCTTTCCTTTCGGCGCAAACTTACCCCTAGAGGGCCTCTTTTCAAGGGCTACAACTTTGCTGCCGAATATACGCATAAAGCCCACGTATGGTTTTTCAGTTGACCAAGCTTCTATGGGCGTTGAGTTTTCCAGTGTTTTGGTCGGGCATCTATTACGAATGTAAAGCTGCAGCGTTGATTGCCTCCGCCCACAGACTGCTGGGAACTCCGGATTGTAACAGCATGCAGCGTGCCATTTCCACCAAAGTCCTATTAGCACGCTCGGCAACGCTATTTTGTTGAGGACAGTATTCGACGCTTAGTTGTCTTTTGATTCCTTCTTCTTCAAGGAAATCGTTGAACTCCTTGGATAAGCATTCCTTTGCGTTGTTCGTACGAATTTTCTTTATTTGGCAACTCGTTTCTTTTTCAGCTCGCTTTTTGTAGGTTTTGAAAGCTGTTATTACATCTGATTGGTTTTTTAGCATTACAACTTTTACGTACCTGGATTTATCATCGATGAATGTTACGAAATATTTGGCTCCATCCAATGATGGAACATCCATGGGGCCACAAATGTCGGAATGTATTAAACCGAGCCACTCTTTTTCTCTTTTAGTTGAGCTTTTATAGGGAAGTTGATGAATCTTACATCTATTACAAATTTCGCAATTAAGCTCTTTGAGGTTACCTTTTATGTTTAGGCCAGTTACCATTCCTGGGAATTTAATTTGTTCAGATTTCTCAGGTTTAAATGGCCAAACCTTTGGTGCCAACGTAGGAGGTTATTGTCCTTGACGTCACTTGCTTCCAGGATTTGTGATTGTTCAGCTTCATCTACAACATATAACTGACCTTGTCTTTTAGCTATTAACGCTGTGGAACCATCCTGTCTGTTCACAAATGCGTTTTTCTTTTTAAACGTCACTGTGTAGCCGTTATCGGTCATGCGGGATACCGAAAGTAAATTACTTCTGAATTGCGGCACTAACATTGCATCTTTTAATTTAATGTCATTTACTTTGCTGTCCTGTAGTGTCACTTTTACTTTCACGTCACCTATGCCACCGGATTCAACGGTTTGTTCTGTGGCAGTATTGACATCACATTTCTTGTTTGAATTTAATTCGCAAAATCTCTTTTTGTCGTAACACATGTGGCTCGTTGCACCGCTGTCTAAGCACCATTGCGATTCTTGTGGTTCGGTATATTGTGCACTTGAGAGCATAGCATCCTGTGGATTGTTCCCTGTATGATGTTTTGATTTGCTCCTGCATTCCGCTGATATATGTCCAATTTTGTCGCATTTGTAGCATTTTCCTGTAAATTTGTGTGTTTTCGTATGTTTTGTACCGGTATCCTTTGTATTTTTATTACGTCCTTTGTTGTTTGCTGTTAGAGCGTTGTTTTGTGTGTCGTGACTTTTGCAATCATCTTGATCGATGCGTCGTGCTTCTTCTTCGATAAGTTTCGCTTTAAGAAAATCGATCGTCGGTATAGTGTCTCGCGATTCCATGGCAACCCAAAAATTCTCATATTCGGATGGTAACGAATTCAACATCATTATCGACGTCAACTCTACCGGTAATTTTATCCCAGCATCTTCGAGTTGTTCTACTTTATCGACGAAGGTATTCACGTATTCCATCATGCTCTGTCCTTGTTCCTTCTTCATGCGATATAATTGTTTGTACAGAACGGATTTTCTTACCGGGCCTTTCGATTCATACGTACTCTTTAGTTTTTCCCATGCCTCGTGTGATGTTCTGCCTTCTTGATGTAATTCAACTGGTTTTTCGAGACGCTCAGTAGAATCAATGCCAAAGCTTTCTCGTCCTTGGACGTCCATACGACATTATTTGCGTCTGTACGAATCTCGGCACCACTTATATATTTCCATAGTTCGTTGCACACAAGTATACTTTTTATTTGAATCTTTCATGATTCGTAGTTGGAACCGTCTAGTTTTTCGATGTTTTGCGTCTTGACGGTAACCGACATGGCGAACCTTCCAGAACGTTACTTAGGTTAAATTCACGTGCTCGTTTCTCTCTCTTCTATACACAGCTCAGTGGATTCGCAGGACCTGGGCCCATAACCTGTTTCGGTTTGGGTATTGATAGGTGTAAATACCACACTTGAGTTCTATTTATTAGAAGATGTATTTCACAAGTAAAAGCGAAGAGGCACGTCATGTGCACGGTACAATGAAGAGACTAAGCGAGAACAGAAGAAGGTGAAGGGAAGAGAGAGCGCAATAGTTGAGAGAGATAGCGGAAACGGACGTTAGAGAGAAAAACAGAAAACGCGGTATTACAAAAAGCCCATTGATTATATGAGCTATCTTTTTCGTTCCAACAGTGTCACTAGTAAATACATAAGTATCAAGACCGTCTGCTGTTGGTTTGTTAACACTATACGCATTAATAGCTGTGCTACATTCCGAACATTTTCCCCAGAATTTAAGATATATTTCGCCATCGTTATCGTTAATTTTGGCATTCTTAAACAAAAAACAACATGGAAGCTTTAAAACTTTCCATAATTCTATAGTAATTATATCTGTCCAATCCTTGTTTAAAATTTTGTATGTACGATCTTTATAAAGAGCATCCATTGGTGCTATTTTCCTCCATGTTTCTCAATAACGGTAAGTGATAGAAAATTTGTTTTCCAGCAAAAGATGTTTTTTTCTAAAAGCTCTACCCAACGATACCCATGTTGCCCCATGTTGCTATTAAAAATTTTTAAGTTGCACTCAATTTCCGGTATTTCCGGGGGTTTTCCAAAAATGAAAGTACCATCATCAGAAACTTCAGATAGGCTTTTATGAACATGTTTGTCCCAACTTCCTAGTGCAACCGGTAATCGGGTGCAGCCCGAACGCCAGACTCATTGCAGCACGAGAGACGACGGACGTGCCTGACAGCGAGCTGGACGCGTGCGAGCCAACTATGACGGTGACAGCGGAAACCGGGAACGACAACGGTGTCCTGGTGAGCGGGAACGAGAGTCTCGACTCGTCCCGACAAAATCAGTGTAGCGGACAGTCGACGAGACGAGGACGACCGAGAGCCGATCGACGAGAGAGCCAGAGTCGCGCTGAGAACGCAATCTCGCGCGGGCTCGTGAGAGATCGACCTGACGTGGCGGATGATCAAAACCCGGCGGACCTGACGAGACGAGCGGCGAAGCTGAAATACATCCGGAGAGTTCGAGAGGACGAACTCGCGTAGCCACGGAGCGGGGAAAGGTCCGAGGTGGAATCGGCAAGTCTAAGCGTCCCATTGTAAATAATAAAAAATATATATAGAGATATACATAACCGTTAGTCTTAAGACAGCATCGGGGCGCGTGTGTAAAAGCCCGAGGAGGATGCGATTGATTTTATTTTGTTTTACGGAAATATATCTTAACGCGCGAATAGCGATACAACGATTATTTAGTTTTGTTTTGTCTAAAGCAAGTACGCGGAAAGCGCGGCGGAGAACAGCCGGTAGATTATTCGACAGCTTTATGGTAAACGAGCGAGTCGCGAAATGCCTGATGGGCGAACCGTCGGGACGGAAGCGGCAAGTAGACTCGAAGGCACAGTACTATATGGCATTGCCATTATTTCTCTATTGTGTGTCATTTTATTACATCTATTACTTTTACTGTATCAGACATTTCGATGACGCGAGTACGCGAGACCGCGAGACACGGGCGAGACACCCGAACCTTATTTTATTTTATTTAAGCAAAGATCCTTTTGAGTTATCCGAACGCGACGAACGAAGCGCGACAGCGGAATATTATAATGTAAATAGTTATCTAACGATACTGAAAGACGGGCCGACGCGGGAAAGGCGATCGGTGTCGATGGAACGTTCTGACGCGAAGAGCGAGCGATCGCGAGTACGCGAGAACGATGATAAAGACTTACGAGCGACCGTAGGAGGTCGTAGCGAGAGCGCGAGAATACCGCGTGACTTTATCTATATGCACATATGTAAATTAGTACGAACGATGTATGAATTAGAGCGTGAAAGCGAAATAAAGAATAGTGCGAAAGATAGAGCGAGAGAGAGTATGAAAGCAAGAGTGACAGATAGCGCATGCGGCGGACGACGGCGAGTCGCGGCCGGATTGGCCGAGCGACCGGTGGTGGAGGTGCCACCCACCGGCCACTATAAAACGTTGGCGCAGCGTGCACTCGAGGTCTTTCCTTCGAGAGATTTCGTAGTGAGAGAACCGTATAGCTATATTCGGCAATTAACGTGTACGCGAGTAAAAGTGTATCACGGATGTACCGCGACGAAGCGTGCTGTGCGTGAAAGTTAATGTAACGCGACGCGAGCGGGAAATAAAAGAGTACCGAGTGGAAGCGTGTGATGCGCGAAAATTATATGTAGCGCGACGCGATCGGGAAGTAAAGTAAGACCGAGACGCTGTACATAAAACGACCGAAGAACGCGTGGCTTGACGCGAAAATCATATGTAGCGTGAACGCGAGAAGGTCGACGCGTTAGTCAATTTCGACGAGGCGTCTTAAACACTAAACCATATGCTTGATACTGGTTCAGGCGAAACGCGTGGCATAGATAGACATTTGTGCGACACGCGATAACGACCTACGACAATAGCGCAGACTAAAATCTTATTGCGAAACGAACGTGGGCGTGGAACTGTAAATAAATTAGTACGAGTGATAACGAACGAATGTGGACTGTAAATGAAAGAGAGTGAGATAGATCGAACAGATGTGAACTGTAAATAACAATGTAAATAATCTAATAACTATATAAATAACTTATACCAACCTATAAAACGAGTGTGGTGATTCCGCGTTACCTACCTGCGAGTGTCCGCATCCAAATCCCGAACAGGTGGAGGATCGGCTGGTGCGAATCCGTACAGATCCTGGCAGCACCAACGACGATCCAGAGACAGCGAGGCGGGAACCTGAAACACACAGACGGGAGGTTAGACGAGAGGGAACAACGCTCGAACATCTTGTCACTTGGGAGGTTAAAGTGACTGGCGACCGAATTAACGTGCGCTCGAGACTGAATCAGCACTGGTGAGTGGGAATTACCCGAAATAAATCATTGGTCCGGTCACACTAGCACCATCCCTTTTCAAAATAAAAGGGGTGGACGTGTGGTCTGAAACACTTTGTATGCAAAATGAGAGATCAAAATAATTTTCGTTAAAAATAAAAAAGAGAGAAAGGAAAGTTTGTAAAGCTTTTAATAACTAAAAAAATAATTATACTTTTTAGTCAAAAAAGAATATAATTACACTTTTATTCATAAAAGCTTTTATTTATAAAAGCACACACAAAAAGTAATTTATGCAGCGAACTGTAAACGGCGCGTGAGGATTACGGTCCATGAAATAATGGCAAAAATGAAATAAACGAAAGCACAAATTTTCGATTAACTATAATTAATTATAATTCTTTAATGTCCTTTATTGTTCTTTAATGAACAAAATGTTAACGTGAACACGTCAATGAGAACTACAAACGAAGTGCTGAGTGCGCGTTTCGCGCAACCTTTTTTATAATTGCTTGTCCTTCTATATAGAAAGATCGAAAAAGTTACTTGGTTACCAAAACTTCTGGTAAAAGTTTTTGTGTGACCTGTTGTTATTTAAAAGTATTGATTTTTAAAAGGACAATTTTCGCGATGTTACCGCGGGCCCGCTTAGCAAAAGGCTGCTCTCGAGCGCCATCGGTATGCGACAACTTTAGACGCGCTCAGTGCTTGAATATATATTCGATTTTGAACACTGTGATTTTGTCTGAACTAAGAAAAATGAATATGACGGAAAAACAAAAACAAATTCTCATAAATTTTATGCATTCTCACTCGGATTTTGGAAGAGGCAGATTGCGATATAACCAAGAAAATAAAGAAAGAATAGTGAGTGATTTTATAAGTTATGTTTCATTAAATAAAATATTATTTTTACGATAAATCTGCAGTATAACGGCAATTTCTTCATTTTTTTGAAATTTTTATATTTTATGTGTGTATTTTGAGTCATAAAAACTATTCTGAGAAGGAAAATCATTGCTGATGTTCCATTTCTTTAAAATTAATATTTAAAATATAACTATATATTTATCTATTATTATTTCAATTAAATGGTTAAAGCAGTTTATGCTGTTGGTTGAAGCAAAGAATACTTTGTATTATATGTTCTTTTCAATATATCAACTATTCTCTGCTTTATCAAAAAGCATAAACTATCTTCTTTAATCTTTAACTTTACTTACCGACATCGTGATATTTTAAATAACAAGCGGAACATGAGCGACGATTTTCCTTCTCAGAATCTTTTTTGCGACTCAAAATACACACAAAATATAAAAATTGCAAAAAAAACGGAGAGGTTCCCGTTATACTGCAGATTTACCATTTTTACAAACGCTGTATATTAAAAATAATAAATTGTAAATAAAAATTACAAACGAATATAATGTGTGTATACTCTTTTTACAGGACGAATTATGGGAGGAAGTAGCATCAGCGTTTAATTGTGCAGGCTCCGGCCTTCAAAAGTTGCCAAAAGAATAAGCAAAGGTAAATATATACAAAAGACGTGGATTCAATCGACCGAACTGGCAATTTATTGATTATAATGTTTACAACATTTCGACCATGGGTTTTGGTCCTTATCAAGTGCACTAAAAAATTTTTTTATATTGTAAGAAGTAAATTGATAAGAAAAATAAGCAAAAAATATATACATACAGTATTATAGTTAGCTATTAAATTTGCGAGAAATGAGGAAATCTCTGTGTCACTTTTGCATTGTGTCAACCGCTCCGTCAAACGAACTAAGAAAGACTAAACGATCTTTATTACTCTGTCATAAATATTGTTTAAATTCTCTGTGTCCTTTTGTAAGTTAATAGTGTTGTCAAACTTTTTAATAAAAAACATTTCAGCGATTTCTCTCTTTCTCACATATTTTTCATTATGTAAAATAATCGGCATTGACCAATCAAAGTCGTGATTATATTCCAATTTATGTTTACTAATGACTGAAAGATTACTTGCGTGCAATTTTATGTTGTTAAAATGTTCTAATTTATAAACGACTTCAGTCCTGTTATTAATAGGCAATCTATCTTTGCCGCGCTTAATCAATGTATTAAGTTTTTTAGGTACATTGTAAGCAACATTAAGACCAATATTTTTAAGAACACGACTAATCTGATCACTCAAGCCTTCAACGAACGGTAAAGAAATGTAAAGCGGTGTGTCTAAATTATCAACATCTGTGTTCGTATTTCCATTATCATGATGTTTTAAAAAATTGTCTTTTGTGAACGTAACGATTAATAATTTGTGTTGGGAAACAATTATTAGATATAATCTGTTTCACAGTATCAATATTCTTACAATGAAACCGAACGTCTGATAATAAAATAGCACGATCAACAAGATTATAGATAGTGTTCATTTTATATTTAAACGGATGGTTAGAATGAAAATTAATGTATCTATGAGAACACGTAGGTTTCCTATACCAATTAGTAAAAAGCCTCCCATCCGAACGAATGACAGTCGTGTCCAAAAACCTAATACAAGAATCAGACTCCATTTCGTGCGTAAATGTTAGACGTTGATGATAATTATTGAAGGTCAATTTCATCTCGTCAACCTTTGAGCATGGAACAATGGTAAAAATGTCATCCACATATTTATAAAACGTAGGAACATTAAAACTCAACAAACTTAAGCAATGCGTCTCTAAATCATCCATCATGATATCTGATAGAATAGGTGACAAGGGAGATCCCATAGGACTGCCAAAGATCTGTTCATAAAACTGTCCATTAAAAGAAAAAGTAAAATCTAAAACCGTTTCTATCGCGTATAAAAACTGAGATAAATTAAATTTCGTGTTAGGAGCAATATCATTCCAACGTTTAGTAACAGCACTCAAAACTAATTCTTTAGGAATATTAGTAAATAATGCAGTATCAAGCAACATCAAGTGAGATCATTATTTCGTCATCATTAATAGTTTTATCTTTCATATTATTAGCAAAAGTCCAACCATCCTTAAATATATATTGTAAATAACGTATATATTGTAAATATATACGTTAAGTGAATTTCAATTTTGATTTACTGTTATTAATAATACTATGAAATACTCATTTTATATAATAATGTGGCATTAATAATCATTCTTTCTTTATTACACACGTGGCGTGATCGGAAAACCAATTTACTGAAAAAGGTGGCCACGGATAAAAGTTACGCAGGAGGTACTGGAGGAGGACCACCAAAAACCTTAACTACAACCTCTGCTGAAGATTATTTATTGGCATTTTTGACATCAGAAGCCAGCGGGATGCCTAACATTCCCGAAGGAGGAGCTATTGGCGATTCATTTGTTGATGATTCACTTCAAATAAGGCCTCTGACCGCCAAAGAAATTTTGACGTCGCAGAATTTGCAGGATCCTTCCATCCGGCAAACCACTATTAAGGACTTGTTGGCTTCGCAGAGTTTGCAGACCTGGGAAAGTCTGCCCAAGAAGACTTCATGCTCCCAGAGATTGCAGGATGCGACTACTTCCTGGCAGATCAATGTTGAAGTAATATTGTATATGTACTGCAGAATTTTAAAATATAACATTAACATATAAATTAATATAACATTAACATATAACATTAATTTTGTTATCTTATATATTTCAGGAACATCCCTGCTTCTACAGCAACGTGGAAGAGATAAACAATAATACATCAGATTATATAGAAATAGATACAGACAATCTTCCAATAAATGTGAATGATGATATTTGATGTTTCTTTTCTGCATGATGTGTTTATTCCTTGCAAGCAGCATATACAATAAAAGTATTTTAATCTGTTTCAAATATCCTCTAGAGTGCTCGCTTCTGTAGAAAATCACAACAGACTCCCAGTACATCAACAAAAGCAAACGGAGATATTCTGATGACGGAAGTAACTAAAATTAATTACTTAAGTACTATTAAGTACTTAAAATTAATAACGACTCTGTTATGCGATACCAAAAATATTTTATTTTCATTTATTTGATCTTTTGACATTTTATTATTGAACATGAAAATTATATTAACCATAATATATTAAATAACTTATTCAGGTACCGGTAACAAGAAAATGAAGAAGCAGGACATAAAACATTTACTTGAACAGCACAACTCGGAATACTCTAATATTCAGCAGCAAATGTTTAAACTAAAAAAGGAAGATATGGTCCTAGCTAAAAAAAATTTGAATTTAAAAAAAGCTCACCAAGAAAATATCGAACTCCTGACATCATTGATTAAAAAAGTTAATGAATTAACAAATATAATACAATCTATCGCTCCACAATATTTGGAATAAAAATAAAGTGTATATACAAATATATTAATATTTACAAATTTGTAATAGGGAAATTATAGTAAGTATTTAATAAAAATTATTTAATTATTAGTATTTTTTAAACTTATTTTTTTCATTTATTTTTAAATTTATTTTTTAATTCATTTTTTAAATTTATTTTTTAATTTATTTTTTAATTTAATTTTTAATTTATTTTTTAATTTACTTTTTAATTTAGTTTTAAACTTATTTTTTAATTAATTTTTAAATATTTTTTAATTTATTTTTAATTTATTTTATAATTTATTTTATAATTTAATTTAATTATTTTTTAATTTATTTTTGTTAGAATTATATCTCAGTATACTATTTAGCTAGTTACTTATTTGATTTACGCGGGCTAGGGCCACAGCGGAGAGACAGTTCCGTCCTATCTAGTTACATTTATTGTATGTAGTCATTCAGAGCCTGTGCTCCCCGTCGGTCGCTTGCTCATTAACAATCCCAAAAATACTTACAGTTAATTTTATACTTACGTTGTTCCGGCGCCCGGACATTTGTAGCGTCATTAATAAACATATAGTTACACTCCATCCGAGTGTGTTGCTCTGCCTAAACCCAACAGGTTATGGGCCCAGGCATATAAATTATACTGCGCGAGTGAATCTTATTGAGAACAATGTCGTCAGCAAGCAATTTCTCGAACGTAGAGAAGTTAAATGAGCACAATTACGAATTGTGGAAAGTCCAGATGAAAAGCATATTAGTGTACAATGATTTATGGCAATACGTGGACGGGACAGAGGTCAAACCAGTGGAAAACGCACAGGACTGGATGAAAAAAGACGCTAAAGCGTTAGCCTTGATAAATCTCAGTATTACGCACAGCCAGCTAAGCCATGTGAAAAAAGCTGAAACGTCGAGAGGAGCCTGGGACATTCTCAAGGGAGTATTTGAATCAAAAGGTCCGGTAAGAAAAGCCACGCTATATAAACAATTGCTTAGAATGGATAAAGGGCCGAATATTACAATGACGCAACACGTGAACGAATTTTCTAGTAAAGCCGGACAGTTAGAAGAAGCCGGAATAGAAATCCCCGAAGAGCTACTTCGATAAAGTTACTAGGTTCATTACCGACACAGTATGAAAACTTTAGTGTAGCTATAGAGTCTCGAGACGACATACCACCACTAGAGATTCTCAAAGCGAAACTGAAAGAAGAGGAAGCGAGAGAGAATGAATTTGATACGAAGACGGCAGACAACGGCACAAAGAATGATGCATTATTAGCAAGAGGAAATACAGATCGTGGAAAACAATCATGTCCAAATTGGAAAGGCAATAATACGAAGACAAATTTTCAAAAATTCGACGGCAAGTGCTTTAATTGCGACAAAATTGGACACAGAAGTCGCGATTGCAGATCGAAGAAGGAAAATGATAAGGCAGCTAATTCCGATAACGTGCTAACAGCAATTGCCTGCAATGCGGAACTGGTAAGAAAATCGGAGTCTTGGTGCCTCGATAGTGGTGCTACAAGGCACATGTGTAATGACAAACAAAAATTTGAGGTTATTAACAAGGACGAACAATCAAGAGTGTATACGGCAGCGGAACATTATGTTAAATCAATTGGGACAAGTAACGTGAGTCTAAACTTAAAAGCAAACCAACGCGAAAATAAAGTAATAAAACTGGAAAACGTATCAAGAGACACGATAGTGTCTCGCGCCAAGTACCGCGCAGCAACAGCGAGGCACTCCGGGTATCTTTACGCGAGTCGGATAGTTGAGAGTATCTCAGAGTATATCAGACGTCAATAACCGCTGAACCGATCGAATTGGTTTAAGCCTTGATAGGCTTAATCGATAGCTTGGGTTTGAATTATATAAGGAAAGTGTTTTTATTTTCGCTCTACATGATCTATAAACAGAGACATTAAGATGCAAAATCTCAATGTCAAAATTTATCATTAAGAAACGTCTTCGTCGTCGTGGTCGTCGTCAAAGTCTCCAATGCGCATGTGCGAAAAACGGTTCAAGCAGTCGACTGTGTATTTAGTTATATTATTACCGACCGTCGTCGGTAACTATAAGGGTGCAGTCCCATGGACCGATATTTTCCGCGTAACGCGTATCGCGTAACCAATCAGAGCCGTTCCACGTTTTCTGTTACGCCTGTTTTAAAAAGTCGCGTATTTCGTATCGCGTAACCAATCAGAGCCGTTCCGCGTTTTTTGTTACGCCTGTTTTAAAAAGTCGCGTATTTACGCAAGTTTACGCGACTTTTGTGTGTGAACGTACTGAAATGTAGCATAGGCAACATGAAGGAATCTGTAAGTTATTTTTGGATATTATTATTTTTAGTTTAGAATTTTCTACAAAGATATGTAAACAGCTGTGTCATTTGCTTTCTTATATTTTTCTTTATTTCTATAATATTCTATGTTGGTTTTCTTATTTTGTTTGATGTATGTTATAGGTTATGTTATGTTTACTCTTTATGCATTTATTTTATATCTTTTTTATTTCTTTTAATCTAAAATATAATTATGTGTGTGTATAATATACAATTAAATGCAATTGTATTTACAAAAATAAAATAATTTGATTTTTAATTTGTTAACATAATTATTTTTGTTTATAGCAAATCAAATGTGGATATTGCGGTTGGTTCCTAGCAAATCAATGTCAAAATGTATTTGATCATGAATGTTTTAAAGAATATGATGTAGATAAAGATGCCTTAAACATTGACGAAAATAATGTAGCTACTATTATTGGTATAAATATATATACATATTTATCATTTCTTATATTATATAAAATGCGTCAGTATTACACTATTTATAATCAAACTCTTTTCACAGTGAACAGATTTGACAAAGATGGATTCGATTCTAATATAGATTTGGATGAACGCCTTATAATGGCAGTAATAGACAGGCCATCGTTATATGATTATCGTTTAAATATCACAGAGAGGTCTAAAGCGAAAAGAGCAGCACTGTGGGAGGAAGTAAAAAATACAATTAATGGTATGCATATATAAATTTAAAAATTTATATTGAAAATTTTTACGTGTGAAGAATTTATTATTAATAATTACTTATTAATAAGATTTTTATTATTTTATTTAAATCTGTGACAAGTTTTAAAAATAACTGTTTATTAATCAGCTAATATCAGTATAAAAGAATTACAAAAGAAGTGGAAATATCATCGTGATTGTTACATGAGGGCCAGAAAAAAAGTAAAACAGTATGTGCCGAGTGGATCTGGTGCATCTTCAGCAAATTTAAAATTGAGTTATCGATTTTTTGAAATAATGAGACCTTTGGACGATACATTTCAGACTACACCGTATATATTGTTATTACAAAATTATTTACATGTTTATATATTATAAGCATGTTCCGGTATACACTGCTAGTACGGAAAATGTAGAATATACATAATGTAAATATAGATTTTCAATACTGGTAGTGTATATCGGAACATGCCCTATATATAACATAATTTATTTTTTACAGAACAATAAGCACATTATCGGAGACGACTGAAGAAACATTTTTGGAACAAAATAAGGAAAAAGGAAATAATGAATTCTCAGATTCGTCAGATGTTGAATCAGAGATATGCTCTCAAGCATCAACTTCAGTTCAAAGCCTTGAACTTTCATCATTAGCCTCAACATCTACTGCATCAACCAAAAAAAGTATGTATGTATAATTATATGTATGTTAGATTATTGTATCATTCTTTAATTTTCTCTAACGTTAATTTAATTCTGCTTATAGAACGAAAGAGAGACAACCAGCCAGAAGAGTTACAAAGTGCCATATTAGATATTTTAAAGATGCCCGTTGCAGAAATTGATGCCGTAGATGGTTTTTTAAAAACTCTAGGGGAAGCTTTACGCCGTTTATGTTATTGAAAGAGAACTATGTTGGAAATTAAATTTCTTCAAATGACTACAGAAGCAGAATTTGAAGACAACGACGCAAGTTAATAAATTATTACTTAAAATATTATATTATAAAAACGTTATTAAGTTATTAAAGGATCACATATAAGGATTTAAACATATAAGAAAAAGTTAAATAATATAAAAAATGTTATTGAGTTTGTTTCAAAAACTATATATGTATAATGTTATTAATTTAAGTTAAAAGAAACGTGTTATTTTAAGTTAAAAAGTAAGATAAAAGACTGAAAAGTTACCAAAGATATAAAGTCACTCAATTAATGGTGACGTGTAAATGTAGTCTATGTCAAAAAGTAATATTTTTTTTAGAAATATAATTATTTTTAACTTATATATCTGTGATCATAGTTGTATCTTATTGTTATACAACAACAAGTGACAAATATATACGAAATATATATATATATATATATATATATATAATAAAAGTTTAATATTAATATTATTATCTTTGGAGTTATATATTATATTATTACTTATTGTTAGTTAAATTAATCAAAATTTATTACAAAGTATTTTTTCCCATTGCCATTCAATTGCTCCGTTTCCTTCAAAATAGTCAGCAAATGTATTTCTAATATGCGCTGCATTTTTGCAAGAAGAATGTGTTTCATTTATATAATCTTGAAGGGGTTCTTGTGTAAATATATCATTAGTTGGAGTTACAGTGGAATAATACTGATTACTATTATTTTGATTAATTATAAAATTGTGCAAACAGCATGTTGCTTGCACAATTTTTCTACTTAAAGTAACAGATGCTATAATCGGTCTTCTGTAGATTTGCCATTTTGCGGTTAATATTCCAAAAGAACTTTCAACTACACGTCTTGCTCGACTCAATCTATAGTTAAAAATTTTTTTTTTTTTGGTCGAGTGTTTGGCTTCTGGAATATGGTCGCATCAGATATTTTTTCAAAGAAAAGGCTTCATCTGCCACGATCACATACGGTAATACAGGACCTCCGATACTAACAATTTTTGGTGACGGAATTTCTAAAGAATTTTCTTCTAAAGCAGCATATAATTTGCTATTTCGAAACACCCCGCCATCACTTTGTCGTCCTTCTGCTCCAATGTCTAGGATAACAAATCGATATCGTGCATCACACAATGCAAATAAATTTAAACTGTGCTGACCCTTATAATTGTAGTAAGTTGATCCACTATTGGGAGGAGCCTGTATATCATAAGTAGACAATTACTTTCTTGATAATAAAAGTAAAAGAAGAAAATAAAATGTATATATTATACCTGGATTACAACATGTTTTCCATCCATAGCTCCTACGCAATGTGGAAAATTCCATCTCTTTTCAAATTCATTTGCCACATTTTTCCAGAAATCATTATTAAATTGTGGAAAAACTTCATCTCGTAAAGCAATCCAAATTGCTGTACACGTTTCTAACACAATTTTTGAAACTAGTTCCTACGCGATACGCATAGGAAAGAGATTGCATATTGTCTCCTGTAGCTAAATAACGAAGACATATTTCCAAACGTGTATTTGGCGGTATTGGGTTTCGAATACATTTTTGCTTTTTTATATATGGCCCAACGATATTTAACAATTTTTCGTAAGTTTCCACATTCATACGAAAATAATTTATAAATTTTTCATCATTATGGAAGTACAATTCTTTTATAAGAGTTGTACTTGCTCCATATCGTTCTCGCTTTTCGTGTAAAAAAATCGGATGGACCCAATATTTCCGTTTTATGTTTTTTTATCGTTTTTTTCTAACAATAAGAATAGGGTAACTAACTTTTTTAATTTTATAATTGATAGTCTATCGGCTTTATTCATTCTTTGCTTTTGTAGAGCAATAATAGACATCAATAACTCCGAATCCATTTTAGATTATACTTTATTTACTGTAGTTAAATTATAGAACATTTAACATAATATATTTTTGTATACATTAAGAGCTGTTCCGCGTTTTCTGTTACGCGGAATTGAATGTTCTTAATGCACATGGTACATGTTTGAGATTGCATTATAATTAATTTCGCTTCTCAAAGCAGTTTATTCCATCTAATCAACGTTTATTTTTGTACAAACAAGGTCAAAACAATAAGCGAAAAAAGGATCATAAATCATTCGATTACAGATTAGTTTCATCGTTCCGCTTTTTGTAAACCAAAAAAGCTCTGTACAATAATAAACATTGTTAACGAATACAACCGCCGAACAGTAAATTCGATCGCGGAAAGCATGCGCGGACTTATCACTCTGGCCGTCAATTGCCAATCGAGCGATCGATCTCACGCGCATGGCAGGAACGCGCCCGAGATTGCGAGGGCCCGTCGCCAACCAATTACGAACGGCGCCCTCGACTCACCTCGACAAATTTTAAATGCAGTAAAATTATTGGCTATCGGCGAAAAGAAGGGCTCCTTCTCTAGACCTTTTTGGAAAAGACAAGTCAGTCGTTAATGACGCTCGCGCTGATTTAGTCGATTACCGCTTCACTGGTGAAAACCGCTTGTAAAACCGCTTCGAATTCTTAAAGTCGCTGTAAGAGTTATCGCGCTGATTCGCTCGCTTACTGCAGCCGGTGATTCACTGCAAATCAAGTCTCTGTAATTAGTTGTACATTTTTGTAAATATATTTAGTTATTAGTAGAACTACTTATCTGAGTTGTCCGAATCTTCCGATATTCACATTTCACACGCAAGCTCACGGAATTAATTGCACTCTCGAACATTTAATGGTCCTTCGAGCCGGATCTAAGCCGGCAACCGCTAGTTCGCGAGTGTAAACCACAGTGGTGTGCAGTGTCGTGTCCACCTGAAAGAGACAAAAGGAGAACGTTATCATCATGAGCATGGACGTAGACATGCTGCAGAGTCAGCACGAGATTTACGGCCGCATATCTCGATCAGTCGAGAATCTGAAGAAGATGGGCAGCAGCAGCATAAATCTCAGCGCCATTGAGACCCGGATCAAGATCGCGGATCAGCTGTGGACCAAATTTGAAGCACAGCATGATCAAATTCGCGCCGCCTATAAGGACAAATTCAACGACAGTGAGTATGCAAGGTCAAATCTTTTCGACACAGCGGAAAATACTTACGTAAGTCAACGAAGTACGCTCGCGGAATACGCTACGCAATACAGGGTCGTTCAGGTTGCGCCGACACCTCCGATCGAGCACGGCAGTGATCGCACCTCGAAAACCTCGCTGCCGCGTATAAAATTGCCACAGTTTTCGGGCGCGTACGCTGACTGGCCTTCATTCCGCGACCTCTTCCTGTCCGTGATCGGGGAGAATGCGTCAATCTCCGATGTAGAGCGCTTCCATTACCTTCGGTCCTGTCTGCAAGGGCAGGCTGAAAAATTAATACGGCCATTAACGGTGACGGGAGAAAATTATGAACGAGCATGGGCGATATTATCCAAGCATTTTGAGAATAAGAGAGAATTGATTCGCGCCAATTTCGCCACTTTCACCGCCGTGTCAAAGATGAAAGGCGAAACCGCGGAAGAACTTAGCCGCATTTATCACGCCGTGACCACCGTCGTGAACGGGCAGGAGAGCATCGGCCGTCCCATCGATTCCAACGGGATGGACCTGTTCAACCACCTGGTGGTAGAGTTGTTCGATCCTTGCACTCGCCTGGAGTGGGAATTCTCCACTTGTGATTCCGCCGAGCCGCCGGATCACGAGACACTACTAGATTTTATCACCAAACGCATGTTAACACTGAACGCCGCAAAACCGAAGAGCACCAAGGTTTCGGGGGAACCTTCGCGAACCGCGAAGACGCACTTCACAAAACACGGATTCGACAACTCGCGGTGCGCGCTGTGTAAGGAAAAACACTCCGTGATGACGTGCGCGCAATTCAAAACCAAATCGGCCAACGAACGCAAGTCCTTCGTCGAAGCGAGCAAACTGTGCTACAATTGTCTAGGTAATCATCCCGTCGCAAAGTGCCAATCGTCAAAAAACTGTTGGACGTGCAAAGCCCGACATCACTCCATGCTGCACGACGCATACGTTACCCCGCAGAACAACGAAGTGAGCGCACTATCCGCTGTAAAGCATGCCGAGGACCGAAAGGCAGTGCTCCTCGCGACCGCGCGCGTGCTAGTCGCCGACCGATTCGGTGAACTCCACACAGTCAGAGCCCTGATCGACCAAGGATCAGAGGTGTCGCTCGTGTCTGAAGCGCTCGTGCAGCAGCTGCGTCTTCGTCGGTATAACTTCTCCGTATCCATCATCGGGATCGGGGGTTCCTTATCCGGAGCCGCACGAGGTAAGGTCACTTTAAGCCTCACTTCAAAGATCACCGGCGCTAAGCTCTCCGCCGTTGCTTACGTTCTGCCGCGGCTTTCCTCGTATCGCGGCGCCACCACCACACGACGCTCGCACTGGACACACACGAAAGATCTTCCGCTGGCTGATCCAGAGTATCAATCCAACGATCAAGTCGACTTGCTGCTCGGAGCAGAAATCTGCTCCGTAATCTTTGAAGACGGCATCCGCAATGGCGGAGCTCAAGCACCGATCGCCCAGAAGACGACCTTGGGGTGGATTCTCTCAGGAGGTTGCGGAGTGACGTCTCATCACACGCTTCGTGGTTCCTTCCAGTGCACAGTGGATGACGAATTGGCCGGCCTAGTGCGCCGTTTCTGGGAACAAGAAGCGCTGCCTCCCGCCCCGACCGTGCTCACGCCAGAGGAAAACCAATGTGAGGAATTCTTTGTGCGCACTCACGAGCGCACTGCCACCGGCCGGTACCAGGTAAGGTTGCCATTCACCGCAACTCCTCTCGACCTCGCTGAGACCCGCAAGCCAGCTGAACGCCTCTTGGTTGCAATGGAACGAAAGGGCGTCCAGGATCCACAGTTCGGTAACCTTTACCGAACGTTCATGCAAGAGTATGCGGACCTAAAGCATATGGAGTTAGTACCAGAACCATCAGTTGTCAACGGAAAAACAAGGTGCTACTTACCACACCATGGAGTTCTTCGAGAATCAAGTACAACCACAAAGCTGCGCGTTGTATTCAACGGGTCGCAGCGCACAAGATCCGGAGAGTCACTCAACAACCAACTGCTTGTCGGCGCTAATTTACTTCCTTCTCTCGCCGACGTATTTCTCCGGTGGCGTTGGCATCGGTACGTGATCGTGGCGGACATCGAAAAGATGTACCGCCAAATTCTCCTCCACCCAAATGACCGCGAGTACTATGGAGACATGCTCACACTGATTGCGTCAGTGAATTCAGGCTCAATACCGTGACGTACGGTCTTGCTTGCGCACCTTTCTTGGCTATCCGCACTCTACGACAGCTCGCCGATGATGAAGAACTTCGCTTTCCGCGAGGAGCAGCCGCACTGCGTAGAGATTGCTAGGTAGACGATGTCGTAACCGGAGCAAACACGATGCTCGACGCAACTGCACTGCAACGTGAACTGCGCGACCTCTGCATGGCGGGCGGGTTTCCGTTGCGAAAATGGGCCTCAAACTGCAACGACGTTCTAGGTGGAATCCCTCTGGAACACCGCATCCAGAAAACGCAGTACTCCTGGGAGAACGAGAGCCATTCCACACTCGGCTTAAGGTGGCATCCGCGTGACGATCAATTCGCCTTTTCAATACAGCCAAGCGTTGTCGCAGACTTCACGAAGAGACGCGTTTTCGCGGAAACCGCGCGCCTCTTCGATCCCTCAGGTTGGCTCGCACCCGTCATAATACGTGCAAAAATTCTTATCCAATCCGCTTGGATACAAGGACTGGAATGGGATGCTCCGCTTCCAAGTGCGGATGCGCTACTCTGGAGACATTTCCTCGAAAAGCTGCCGCAGCTTGAACACATTCGTTTGAATCGCTGGCTTCGAACTGGATCTGAAGACTCGCACGTGGAACTCCACGGGTTCGCTGACGCGTCAGAAAGGGGATACGCCGCAGTTGTGTACCTCCGCACGTCAACTTCCAGCTCCACATCGATTCACTTGATAGCTGCAAAAAGCAAAATTGCATTATTTAAACAAGTAACATTACCGCGTCTCGAGCTGTGCGCGGCCTCATTGTTAACCAACATTACTCACCATATACGAGCGTCATTGAATCTGCCAACAGCTCCTGTATACCTATGGTCCGATTCCACGGTAGCGCTGCACTGGATTCACGGCCACGCATCAAGATGGAAGACATATGTCGCCAACAGGATATCGCAAATCCAACTTCTTCTCCCGGAAGCGCGGTGGCGACATGTTCCCGGCAAGGAAAACCCCGCAGATTGCGCCTCCAGGGGAATCTCGCCACGAGAGCTCATCGGCCATTCGTTGTGGTGGACAGGGCCCGCCTGGCTCCGCAAGGACAAGGAATCATGGCCGGACAGACACCTAGACGTCGACGACAACAAACTGCCCGAGAGGAGAGCCACCAGCAACGTCGCCGAGGTCTTCAAGGAACCTGAGCTCCTCTTGCAGTTCTCCTCGCTTCAACGACTCCTCCGAGTAACAGCATGGTGCTTTCGATGGAAGCGCCGAATCACCTGCAGGCATCCTCCAAAGGACACATCGCCAATTCTCCAGCCAGACGAACTAGACGATGCACTTTTTCAGTGGCTTCGCGTGGTGCAATCATTGCATTACGCTACCGAGATGGCGAACATCTCCAGCAACCGGGCCGTATCTCATCAAAGTTCTCTAAAAAACTTAAATCCATTTCTAGATAATAAGCAAGTGCTGCGAGTAGGAGGACGCCTCAAGCACGCGATTCTATCACAGGATGAGCGGCATCCCATGATCGTGCCTCCCGCTTCCTGGTTGACTCGGCTGATTGTGGACTCATGTCACCGTCAAACGCTTCACGGGGGAGTGCAACTGACCTTGGGCCTCATCCGACTCCGCTTCTGGATTCCTAGAGGACGCGCCATTGTCAAACAGGCTCTTCATCGATGCGTGACGTGCACCCGCTGGCGAGCCGCAGTTCCTCAACCCATGATGGGCAACCTGCCTCAAGGCCGAGTGACTCCCGGACGTCCCTTTCTCCATACTGGAGTGGACTATGCTGGTCCAATTCGCATTCGCACTACCAAAGGGCGCGGCCATAAAGCATACAAGGGCTTCATCGCCGTATTCGTATGTCTCTGTTCTAGAGCTGTCCATCTTGAGGCGGTGTCAGATTACACGACCGACGCATTCCTCGCCGCACTCCGCCGCTTTACTGCACGTCGTGGGCTCTGCTCGGACATTTACTCAGATTGCGGCACGAACTTCGTCGGAGCGGATCGAGAGCTTCGAAAACTCTTCCGGGCATCCTCACCAGACGGCCACCGGATCGCTCAAGCAGCAAGCACCAATGGCATTCGATGGCATTTCAACCCGCCAGCCGCTCCGCATTTCGGAGGGCTTTGGGAAGCTGCGGTAAAATCTACCAAGCATCACCTCAGACGCGTCATCGGTGAAACCACCTTGACGTACGAAGAGCTAAGCACCTTCCTGACTCAAGTGGAGGCCTGCTTGAACTCCCGACCGCTCCAAGCGGTCACCTTTCGGATGACCCCGATGACTTCTCCGCGCTTACTCCTGGTCATCTGCTAATCGGAGCTCCCCTGCTAGCCGTGCCCGAGCCGTCTCTATTGAGCAAAGGGGAAACCACGTTGTCAAGGTGGCAACTGATTCAAAGGATGCGGGACCATTTCTGGGAAAGATGGTCCCGCGAATACTTGCATGGACTCACCGCTCGACCAAAGTGGTGGAAAACGAAGGAGTCACCCGGGGTGGGCACCCTCTGCTTGCTGCGCTCCGAAACAACGCCGCCCAACCGGTGGCCTCTCGCGCGGATCACCAAACTGCATCCTGGACAAGACGGCGTCACTCGAGTGGTGACAATTCGAACGCCGACGTCGGAACTCGTCCGACCCCTCATCAAGCTTGTACTGCTTCCGGGAACCGCAGATGCATTGCCGCCGGAGAGTTCAGCCATCTCCGCCGCAGAATACTGACGCACTCAAGGGACAGTGCTCACCGCACTTCTCGACGCTCACGCGATACATCGTATCTAACCTCATCACAATCACCTCATAAGCACTACAGCAGCACGCGCCGTCATACACTGCACCACATCACTCACTCATTCAAAGCGCATTCGTTCCATCGACGCTCACACTCACATCACTTGTTTCACTTCACGTTCACTAAGCAATTCGTTTCTGAATTACACTGACAATCACTTTCGTACAACTCACGGTCAACACGTGGTTCGTTGCATCATCACTGACTCATAGAGCATCGCGAGCTCGTAACCGCGTGCCACGTGCGTCACTTCGCTCGTGCGCACTGCGCACCTCGCGTAATCGATTAATCGATTAATCACCAGCGTCGATCGAACCCGTCATGACACCTGTCTCGAGAATTCTATTTCGTCATAATGACGAGGTGGGCGGGAATGTTTGAGATTGCATTATAATTAATTTCGCTTCTCAAAGCAGTTTATTCCATCTAATCAACGTTTATTTTTGTACAAACAAGGTCAAAACAATAAGCGAAAAAAGGATCATAAATCATTCGATTACAGATTAGTTTCATCGTTCCGCTTTTTGTAAACCAAAAAAGCTCTGTACAATAATAAACATTGTTAACGAATACAACCGCCGAACAGTAAATTCGATCGCGGAAAGCATGCGCGGACTTATCACTCTGGCCGTCAATTGCCAATCGAGCGATCGATCTCACGCGCATGGCAGGAACGCGCCCGAGATTGCGAGGGCCCGTCGCCAACCAATTACGAACGGCGCCCTCGACTCACCTCGACAAATTTTAAATGCAGTAAAATTATTGGCTATCGGCGAAAAGAAGGGCTCCTTCTCTAGACCTTTTTGGAAAAGACAAGTCAGTCGTTAATGACGCTCGCGCTGATTTAGTCGATTACCGCTTCACTGGTGAAAACCGCTTGTAAAACCGCTTCGAATTCTTAAAGTCGCTGTAAGAGTTATCGCGCTGATTCGCTCGCTTACTGCAGCCGGTGATTCACTGCAAATCAAGTCTCTGTAATTAGTTGTACATTTTTGTAAATATATTTAGTTATTAGTAGAACTACTTATCTGAGTTGTCCGAATCTTCCGATATTCACATTTCACACGCAAGCTCACGGAATTAATTGCACTCTCGAACAGTACATAAAACGGCGGCAGCGTATCGTGTTTAACCAATGATAATTTACTATTCTGTTAAAATATTACAGTTGACTGGTTAAACGTGATACGCTGCCGCCGTTTTATGTACCATGTGCATTAAGAACATTCAATTCCGCGTAACAGAAAACGCGGAACGGCTCTGATTGGTTACGCGATTCGAAATACGCGACTTTTTAAAACAGGCGTAACAGAAAACGCGGAACGGCTCTGATTGGTTACGCGATACGCGTTACGCGGAAAATATCGGTTCATGAGACTGCACCCTAATAACCTAATACGTCAAAGTATAATACTTATATTATTACCGACCGTCGTCGGTAACTATAATAACCTAATACGTCAAAGTATAATACTTATATATATTTGCTAATGGATTCGGTAACACTAATAATAATTTGATGTCATTAATTAGCACGCATGCATTCACACACACACACACACACACACACACACACACACACACGCTAACGCACGCATACTCTTAGACCTATTTATTACACACACATACACACACACACATGTACGCATATGCACATACACACACGCACATACACGACGCATGTACGTACTCCAAACCCTTACGCGCGCGCGCACACACACACACACACACACACACGCACACACACGCACACACGCACGCGCACGCGCACACGCACGCATGCGCACGCGCACACGCACGCATGCGCACGCGCGCACACACACACACACACACACATACGCATATGCACATACACACGCACGCATGCACATATATTCCTATCACAGATTCTCTCTCTCCCTCTCTCTTTCCCCCCTCTCCCCATTTCTCCCCCTCTTTCTCTTCCACCTGTCTCTCCCCCTCTCTCTCCCTCTCCCTCCCTCCCTCCCTCTCTCTATCTCACTCACTCTAATAATAATATATTATATGATTTAATTATTTTCATTTTTTTTATTTTTTTATGTAAACTGTTTTTTATGCAAACGTCCAAAAAGGCTACATGTCCAATGAACGCCAAGTATTTCTGGAAAATAAAAGTTATAATAATTAAATAACGGTATTAAAATTTTTTTTTTAAATTATTTTACTACATAATTGTCATATACTTACTACATATTTATAACTATTGTGTTTCCTCCACGTCCTCCACGTCCTCCTCTGCGACCACCGCGTCCGCGATTTGGACGCTCGCGTCCACCTCTTGCCCAACGGGCAGTTTTCAGTTTCACTGTAACAAAAATAACACATTATTATATTTATATTATATTATTATTGTATTTAATATGATTAACTATTTATTTTTACACTTACATTGCAGATTATTTTTTTTGGGGGGTGGCTGCTCCTGCTGCGGCTGCTCCTGCTGCGGCTGCTCCTGCTGCGGTTGCTGCTCCTGCGGCTGCTGTTGCAACGGCTGCTGTTGCAGCGGCAGCTGTTACAGCGGCAGCTGCTTATTCGCAGCTAAAGCCGCATTTAATTGTTGCTGAATGTTTAGTAATTCAGCCTTGAGGAAGTCATTTTCCGTCTCCAGGCTGATTTGGTCGTTATCATCCTAAAAAAATTTTAATTATCTTCTCTCTCTTCCCTCTGTCCCTCCCCCCCTTTCACCCTGTTTCTCTCTCTCCCCCCTGTCACTCTCTCCCTTCCTCCCTCTCTCTCTCTCTCTCCCTCTCCCTCTCCCTCTCTCTCCCTCTCTCTCTCTCTCAATAGATCAATCAATCAATCAATCAATCAATCAATCAGTCAGTTAATCTCTCTCTCTCTCTCCCCCTCTCTCTCCCTCTGTCTGTCTCTCTATTTCTCTATCTCTATCTATATCTTTCCTTCTATCTCTCTCTCTATTTCTTTCTATTTCTCTATCTCTATCTGTATTTCTATTTACTTACCTCTTGCGTTTTCGTATTATTCGCTTCTTTTGGCATAATTATTAGATGCACTCGGAATCTCGGTGTAATGCACTCGGAGTCTCGGTGTAATGCACTCGGAGTCTCGGTGTAATGCACTCGGAGTCTCGGCGTAATAATGCAACAGAGCAAAGCAAACTGGATCACTGAGCGGGGTAACCATGGTAACGACATCCAAATTAAAGGCCTATTTAGATGAATTGCACAAATGTAGGCCTTTAAGTCGGTCACACACTTTCCGTAATCGTAATCGTAACCATAACGTAAGGATTCGACTAATCGCGTTGTTTGATTCGGCTGTCCGTAAATGTGTGTGGCCGGCTTTAGTTTAGATGCGATTACCATGGTGACATATTTTGGCGCCACTGAATTATTGTGGCTCGTACGTCTCGTGTGATATAGTGTTTATTTATACGATTATTTAGAGATGTGATAGTGTTCATTCAAAGTGTTTATTTAGATTAAAAAAAGACAAGAGAGAAGAAAGAGTGGAAAGGAAAACAACAAATAAAAAGAAAAAGTATATGTTTCGATTTGACCGAGGTTCAACACTCGGGATCGAGATTGCCGGGATCGTCTCGTCCAAGACGCGCCGCGAGTGTTTTCCGCAGCTCTTATTTTTCTCGTGAAGTCGAGCTTGATGGCGTGACTCAATACGGTCGAACAAGTTTACTCTTAAACAGAATAGAACGTGAGTATATATAGGTACATTGAAATGTTGGAAATTAAATATCTTAAATCATGGACAATGAAGCAACGTAGATAAAGAACAGAACTAAACGGAATCTCTTATAGTAACCAATGTTCATCGAAGTTCTCGTGGAGTCGGGATTCAAGGGAGACGCTCGGAAATCTTCGGTACCATCGATCGTTCTTCACGCGACGGATATTGTCTGCCTGGTAGTTAGTTGATCCCGTTTGTTGAGCGGAAGATCTTGAACGCGTCGGCCGGAAATCTTGTGCGCGAGGCGATCGTTGGCCGCGACCGCGTCCAGGAATCCGACGGCTCCACGAGAAGATTTAGTCTAACGCACACAAAAAAGAAACAGCGTAATAATCGGAATGCAAAATAATTAAGCATAGAACAGAATAATAATTTGTTTCAAATAGCTGATTCACACGAGGCTAGAGCTCGTGAGTTGTAGTCTGCCTCCGTTGTCCTCCAAGGTGGTCCACGTGTCCACTATGGCGGGCGAGCGTCGAACCACCGTTATCCGCGTGAGTCGTCGCCCACTGGATTTCGCGATTGTCTTGAGAAGCGCTACGTCGATATATCGGTAGTACGTGCCTACCGGATCGAATTGCTTTGAACTGCAATCCGCATTGTCACAATCCCTTGCGAGAAGCACTTTTAAGTCCTCGATGCCGAACGATCGAGTGAGTAGAATGTTCGAGACGAATTAGACTTGTCGACGATCACACCGTGCGCTTCAGAGCAGCGTTAACGACGGAAGCAAGCGTGATGGCGAGAGGCGATTAGCAGCAGCTCCTTCCTCATCGATACCAAAACCACGTGATCATCCTTAACGTTGCGCATTGATCCGGATCGATTAGTCTTATCGATCCGCGCATGTCCCGCGTTGCGCAATACGCTTAATTGGGTCACCGCCTGCGCTTTCGCGTCCGGAGATCCTCGCGAGGATCGCAACGTCGTGCTTGTTTTATAAAGTCGCCCGGGTCAATCGCGAACATTTTACTAAATTTCGGGCTTTAACTTGAACAGTATATAAGAAGAAGATAAGAACCTTTAATATTAATTTAGGGTAAACAGAAAAAAAGCAGAGGATAAGAAAAAAATAATTATTAAATTCTTCAGGTATGTTTATATATATGATTAAAAGATGCGTTACTTATTTTATTACATATGATATTTTATTATAATATATTTGTCATATATAAAATATAACTATTAAATTGATAACTTAAAATCTACCCAGTAAACACAAGCTAACAGCAACGTAACAAGAATGTTACAATTTCCCACTCAGCAATGTAACTGCAATGTAACATGCCTTGTACGTAACAGTTACATTGTTGAGTGGGAAATTATAACATTGATAATAATAAAATAAACGGCTAATAAGAGCCAGACCGCATAGGTAAAGGCGCGAGTAAACACAATTGTTTAGATTAAACTACCCTTTATTATATAATTAGACGTTTCGGTCCCGCTTTGGGCCATCTTCAGTAACTGTATAAACAAGTGAATTACATGACATGAGAAACATTATAACCATAACCGGTGATCGGATTATATAGAAAAAGAAAAAAATTAAAACGTACGCTTGAATTACGAATAATGAGGCGACTAGCAATGTGTCTACGCGGCATCCAAGCTACCCCGCGATCCCCTACTAGAGACGCCTCCCGATCGGTACCCGCCGGTAGGAAGCGGGATGTGCATTGACAAATAATGCACATCGCTGTATCAAGTAGCAATATATCAATTGCTGTTATAAAATATTACAAGAGGCAACTCACCAAAGACAATCGCAGAGCCGCACAGAAAGCCACGAGATCCTTACGCACAAGTCTGAGAAATTGCTTTAACTCACGTCGCACATCGATCATAACAATATCTATACTGTCAGATATAAATGTCAAACAACAGCTGTGGTTCGCATAAACATGTTTTTTGGATTATTGATGACAAAAAGACAAAAAAAAACAATAAGAGAAAAAGAAAAAGAAAACTAAACAAACCGTAAGCTATCTATAATCGGAATGTAAATTTGTTCTAATTGTTCCGTGTCGGTCTGCAAATTAATGCTGTTCTTTTGTCTCTTTATATATACCATCTCTGACAGCAGTCTTTTCGCTAAAATCGGTTCTTCGTTTAAAATTTTTACATTTTCCCAATCGAATTCGTGGTTCGTCAATCTGTGGTCCGTTATCACTGACCGTTGCGATGTGTTCCTATTAATATGGTTGCGGTGCTCTTTCATTCTGGTTTTTAAAAATCTACGGGTATGGCCTACATATGAGGCATCACAATTATTGCACGAGATTTTGTAAACAACATTTTTCCGGAACTCATTGCTTTGTTTGTCTTTATGTACTTTAATATAATTGTTAAGCTTGTTTATTCCCGTGTACGACATTCTTATATCTAAGTCACGAATTATTCTGTTGAACTGATCCGAGATTCCCTCCACATATGGAATATTAAAATATGCAACTTTTTCTTTATTGAGTTTGTCTTGAGTGTTTTTTGTAGTGTTCTTGTCATTGTTAAAAATAAGAAATTTTAGTCTGTCATGAATAGTGTTAAATATGAAAGTTAATGGATAATTATTGTCAAGTAATAGGTTAATAATAAAATTTAAATTCTTCTGGTGGAATCTCGGATTAGAGAGAAGAAGCGCTCTGTCAGTCAGACCAATTATTGTGCCTCTTTTTTGGCAGAGAGGATGCTGTGACTCAAAATTTAAGTAACGTCCCGAGAACGTCGGCTTGTGATATCGATCGGTAATCGATATTACCAGCAAACCTTTGGAACCCCCATGGGCTCACCATTGTCACCAATCATTGCGGACATCACATTGCAGGATTTGAAAAAGAAAGCGATTGCAAATTTGCCTGTAACACTTCCGTTTTATGTCCGTTACGTCGACGATATTGCGATGGCGGCGCCCTCCACCATGATTGTGGAGATACAAAAGATTTTTAACTGATCGAAATCTTAAATTTTGTGAGCGGTGACGCGGGGCACGAAAGCTACTGAACTGTGATGGGAGTGGAAATGACGTGTGAAGAAATGTGAGAGAGTCTAATCTACGCAAAAGAACGAAACTGTATTTACAAAATCATATACAATAGTCTGCGATGCTCGACGTGCAATCCGCAGTGAAACGAATAGACAAAAAAACTGAAAGAAGTACAGTGCGATTCGACTAAGTATCTCTCGGACCTCATGTGCGAACGAGCAGAAGGCGAGTGAGTAGTGAAGGAGACGGCATCGGACGAATAGCTTTGTCCTTCCGACCTTCGAGAGAGTTCCATCGACAAAATCAACGAATTTTTGATTTCGTTGGAGTCAAACAAGGACCCTCTCGAGAGTCGGGGAACAAAGGCTGTTTGTTTTCATCGAATTGTTTTGCTCGCGAGGCTGTAACTCGTGAGCGTTCAAATGATCACGGTGTCTCTCAACGAGGCTCTCTCTTAATGCGCTGTGTGGAGAAAGCGCGCAGAAACGCGATTGGAGCATAGCCGCGTAGCGCGAGTTGTCGCGCTAAATTCGAATCGCGTAGCTGCTTGACAGCATGCATGTACCCGCTTCGCTTTGCATTCACTCTTTCTCTCTCTCTCTCTCTCTCTCTCTCTCTCTCTCTCTCTCTCTCTCTCTCTCTCTCTCTCTCT
>OZ020548.1:2464296-2652296 GCA_963971435.1 Lasius platythorax
TAAACCATTTGGCGATTTGGCAAATGAACTGCAAGTCATATTATTGTGTGAGACTTCATGAACAGATCATATCCGTTTAGTCTCCACATTGCTTCTGAAGCACTAACGTATCTTGCATCAAGAAATGAGTTAACTTCATCTATTTTAATTAGCCTTGTGCCATCTCTTGCTTGCACTTCAATTGCAGCACAATCAAATCCTTTATGAATATATTTATACAAATATTTTACACTCTTCACTGATGAACATATTTCTAAATTGATGTGTCGATCATATTTCATTATTAAATATGGTGAATATGGCACCACCCATCGATTATCAACTTCTTTGCCTCTAACGATATATTTTTTTCCAAAATTCCTTCGTTGATACATGGGATATCCATTTACATTAGCATTAGTTTCTTCACAAAACTCTTTTGGAAAACCTTTAGAACATTTTCCATCGTCCCCAGTGCAAGGATATCTGTGTAAGGGATCTTCACAAGGACCATGAATCATGTGCTTTAATACTTTTACATTTAGTTCTGAATTTTTTTCTTCGTCAGGAATTTCAGCCCATACTATCATGTCAATGACTTCTTGAATTCGGGGTTCATCTTCATCACTCAACATTGCAAGTAAATGCAAATGTGGAAGTCCTCTTTTTTGAAATTCAATTACACCTGCATAAGCAATAATATTTCCAAAAATTTTATTTTGGATTAGATCCTTTAAAACCTCTTTGACATCTAAATTAAATGTTTTAGCGACCAAATCAGGTCTAAATTCTATTAAACATCCATCAAGATTATCCTTTATTTCGGAGCATTGAGGATTGCAAGTCATTGTAAGAAAAATGTCTGGTTTACCAAACTTTCTGACCATTGACATGGCATCTTGATACCTTTCTTGCATGTTTCTTGGACAGCCCATGAATGAAGATGGTAATATTACAGGTATTCCAGCTTTAATCCCTTTATTTTGTGCTCGATTATCTAAGTGATCCATTAATCCCGAATAAAGTTCTGCTCTTAATTGAGGTTGATTTAATTTAATATAATTAAGCCTATTGGCTTCAACTTTCATATAGGCATCAAGTATAAATTGACATCTCAACTTGCCTGCCATTTTAAATTGACTAAATTCAGCTCTTGGTGCCAGCAGGTGAGCATAATAATCCATTTGAGTTACTTTAAATCCTGGATATTTAGGATTATATGATTTAAGTTCTGAATGCCATCCATCGTTACCATAAGGATATAACAAAGGATAACACATTGGGTCACACCTTTTGTCAAGAATTGATATTTGTTGAACATCGTTCGAATTTTTATTATAAATCCGAATATCTCTTTCAAACGGAGGCTCACCATCTACATTCTGAAAGACAACAGCTATTTCATTAGCTCGTGGAGCATTTTATCTTCTTTTATCATGTTGAGGATCATTTCTAAAGGACAACATTAAATTTAATGTTTTATTACCTATTTGAGTAAGATCTTGTTCAACTTGACGCATCATCTTGAAACTTTTTGCAAATTCATTGCATTGAACCATAAAGCATGACAATTCTTTAATTATTTTATGATCACACTCTTTATTTGCTTTGTTATTAATTCTATAATTTATAGCTTCTTCTGTATCTAAAAAGTAAAGCTGCGCAAAGCGTGGAGCTTGCCCATCCGCTGGGCGCATTGCCGTCGTGGTCAAATGATGATATTGCCCATGAATTTTTAAACAATAAGGAGCATTGTTCACAACATCCAATGGATTTCTATTGCCCGGGGCACCCATGGAAGCCATAGCTAAAGCGCTGTTATACGAACGAATATTATTTTTGAAATTTTTTGATGCAGAATCATTTTCCATATATAATTTTTTAAGAATATCAGGACAATTTATTGGCTTTAATTGAAGCTTGCCCTTTTGACAACAATATGTAAAGTTTCCATCTTTAGGTTTTTCACATTCAAAATTTAACGATTTACAAAATTTGCATTCTACATTCATTTGGCCAAGTGTATGAACTGTCACATTAATTTCATGGTCCTTGGCAATTAGCGCAATGTGTTTATTTAATTGTCTAGCTTGATGCCTTCTCTGAGCATGTCTCTGGGCATCAGCTTCGAGTCGTTGAGATGTTGCATCATCATTTTCATTGGCCCTCTGCCGAGCATGTCTTTGAGCATCAGCTTCGAGTCGTTGAGATGTTGCATCATCATTTTCATTGGCCCTCTGCCGAGCATGTCTTTGAGCATCAGCTTCGAGTCGTTGAGATGTTGCATCATCATTTTCATTGGCCCTCTGCCGAGAATTTCTTTGAGCATTAGCTTCGAGTCGTTGAGATCTTTCCTCCGAACTCTCAATGTTTCGCCTTTGTCGTTTGCGCTTATTTTCGCGACTCACTTTAGATAAATTTCCCCCTTTTCTCTTTTGAGGCATACTTTTCTACGTACCGTATACGTAGGTATATTTTACGAAATGTTATATAACAATACTTTATTTTTTAAATATATAGATATTAATTATTTATTATAATCTATATATATTTATGAATAAAATTATTTTATGTTATAAAGCAATAATATTGCTCAATTTTATAATAATTTTTGATTTTGTCTATCTTTCTGACCATGAACTACTTATTCATAAATTGATCGATTTTTTTGATGGATCTTTTATATCTTATGCTTATTCTGTTTTATATAAATTTGATGTATAGGCGTACAACAACCTTTTTTACAGGCGCACAGCAGCCTTTTTTTACAGGCGCACAGCAGCCTTTTTTTTACAGGCGCACAGCAGTTCTGTATCGGCGCACAGCAGCCGATTTTTATAGGCGCACAGCAGCCTTTTTTACAGGCGCACAGCAGCCGATTTTTAGAGGCGCACAGCAGCCTTTTTCTATGATTTAATCTATATATATTTTTTTTTATATGTTCATAAAATTTATTAAAATTGTAATCTGAAAATTATTTTTTTATATCTATAAATAAAATGTAATAAAATTATAATTATTAAAAAATATTAATTACAGATTTTAAACACATTTATTATAAATTTATAAATGCATAACTATGTAAAAAATATACCGTCTCTCCTTTCATTCTCCTTCTTCAACGTTATAACTTTGTCTATCGCTGTCTGTCGTATCTCGTAAACTTTTACGCCTTTGAATCCTTCTTTGTTGTACCGATTTTATTTATTATAATATTTTATATTTCATTCCATATATCCATGACATTTAATGTAATTTAATCTGAAACCATCAACTTATATATATAGTCATTTATAAAATGACTCACGTTAAGAAATAACTCATATCATCCCTAAAGGGTGTTTTTTACAAAATCACACTCACGTATAATCGTTGAAACTTAATTTCCAACACAGGTTATATTTATTAAATTTAATTTATTTATTATAAATTTTTTAAAATATTTATATTTATATTACACACTATATACGCACATTTAACAACAGTATAATTATTTATCACACATAAACACATGACAATGATTTGTATATTGTATTTTTTATTATAAATTAAAAAATTCATTTAAAAAGTGTTGCAACCTCAGTGTTAATGACTGTACAACCAACATGTAATTTTTTAAAAATGTATAAGTGTGTTTCTTTGTGTGTATGTATATGCAATTCGTGTAAATAAATCTTTATTTTGTATCCCCTATATTCTTATTATACGCGTACCATATCTTCTTCAACTGTTTTTTTGAACTAATTTCTGACGCATTGCTTATATTTGGACGACGTATGCTGTTAATTAAAAATGTCTAAACAGTCGAAAAAAAGCGGGGAAAATACATGCACTTCAAATAACCATGTAAGTAATTTAATTTTAGAGAAAGAGAAAAAGAAAGAGAGAGTAATGATATAATAAATAAAAGATAGAGAGAATTAAAAAATGAAAGAGAGTTAGTGAGACAGATAATTAGGTTAAGATAAAAATAAAAAAATTTGTGTGTGTGTGTGTGTGTGTGTGTGTATTTGAAAGAAAGAGAAATAGAGAAATTCGGATTATTAATTTAATATATATCTTTTTAGGATGACATCATTAGCGAAGATGCACTTAGTGCTGAAAATAATTTTTTGAAGACAAAACTGCAGAAGTTGCAACGGCAACTGACCGCTGCCTTGTCCAAGCAGCCACCACTACAGACTGTGAACAATTTACAGCCTACAATGGTGGCTGCTGAAAATCAACAGCCTGATAATCAACAACCTCACAAACAGCCTGACAAACCTCAGCCCAACAATCCACAACCTGAAGAAATATCACAAAATAAAATTGAAAATGATACATTTCAACGTAAGTATAATAATAATAAATAAATAAATAAATAAATAAAATATCTATATATATAAGTATATCTATATAAATTTTATATATTTTTTTACAGTCAAAAATAAAACGCGATGGGCAAGAGGAGGAAGAGGCCGAGAACGCGGACGCGGACGTGGCCGTGGACGCGAACGTGGCCGCAAACGTGGAAACAATAAAACTACTATAAATTACATAAATATGTAAACGTTGCAACTCCTTTACTTACATCTTTAATAAATTATTTTCAGTAATAAGAGCATCTTCGCTATCTATATATATATATACATTAATAATTATGTTAGATTCGTTTTATACAAGGAAGTTGCAGACGACAATGTTAAGTTTAGGCATGAAACAATATATAAATAAACCGACGAGAATTACGAAAGACAGTAAAACAATCATAGATTTAATTTACGCTAATAATAAAATAGTAGTGCAGGTAATTCATGAACCTAAAATAACAGACCATGCGTGGTTAAAAGTTGAACTTAATGCGAGTAAAATTGATAATAAATACAGAGAATTTAGTGCTAGGAATTTTAAAGAATTTAATGTAGATGAATTTATTAAATTAGTGGAAAATAATTTAGAACAAAGCCAAGATATGAATGTCAGTGTAAGAGCAAAGAAACTTGTTGATAATATAGTAGATGCATTGGACACTACAGCGCCTAAGAAAAAATTTAGAATTCCAAAAATATGGGAAGGAAAAAAATGGTTTTCGGATGAAATAAGAGAATCAGCGGCTAAAAGAGATGAGGCGTACAGTAAAGCGTTGTATCACGATATGGACGAAAATTGGTTACAGTTTAAAATCGAAAGAAATGCAGTGGTCAAACTAATCAGGACAAAAAAGAAAGAATATTATGAAAATATGATAGATCATAACAAGGGAAATCCGACATCTATGTGGAAAACCCTGAAAGAAATAATAAGAGGCGAACCAACGGGTACAAAGGCAATAGAGAATATAGATTTTGAAATATTAGATAATACTGAAGGGTGCAATATAGCTGATCAATTTAATTTATATTATATACAGAGTATTGATAGCATAGTAAAATCTATAAATAGTGGTAACTTGGGAAGTCCAGGTAAAAGAATTATTTTTGTTATTGAAAGCGATGGAAAATTTTGAGATGATTAGAATAGAGCATTTACAAAAAATTGTTATGGAACTACCAAAAAAGAAAGGTACGGAAGAGAGAATAACTAGTGATATACTTAAAGCAGTATTTTATATAATAAAAGAGGAATTTGTTGATATAATAAATAACTCTTTGAGGGAAGATTGCTGTCCAGAAGATTGGAAAACGTCTACGATAATACCGGTTCCAAAAATAGAGAAAGCTAGGAAAGCAAGTGAATTTAGGCCTATAAATATGTTACCAATATTCGAGAAAGTATTAGAATTAGTAGTTAAAAAACAAATCGAGACGTTTTTTGAAGATAATTGTATCATAACTGAGCATCAATCGGGTTTTAGAAAACAGTATTCGTGTGAAACAGCGATTCAAACAGTCATTGACGAATGGAAATTGATAGTTAGTGAAGCAAAAATGGTGGGGGTAATTTTCATGGATCTCAAGCGAGCATTTGAAACAATAGATAGGGAAAGATTGTTAGAGAAATTATATCAATACGGAATTAGAGGAACAGCTTTAGAATGGTTAAGATCATATCTAAAGAATAGAACACAACAGGTACGATTTAACAATGAATGGTCTACATTATTGGCCACAGAATATGGAGTACCACAAGGATCTATATTAGGATCTTTGTTATTTATAATATACATAAATGATATAATTAAAGTCTGCCCGGAAGGATGTAACATAAAAATGTTTGCGGATGATACGCTGGTGTATGTGACCGGAGAGAGTAGTGCGGAATTAGAAAGAAAAATGAATATGGCATTTGTTACAGTGGAAAAATGGATGAATACAAATAAGTTAAAAATGAATGCAGGAAAAACGAAATATATGATAGTTAGAGATATAAGAAAAGAACTGAGAGGTAACATTACATTGAAATGTTTGGATGGAACTGAAATAGAGCGTGTGGAAAGAATGAAATATCTAGGCATAATTATTGACGATAGACTAAGATTTAAGGACCACTGTGATTATATGCTAAAGAAAATAGGGAAAAAAGTGAGTTTTTTAAATAGAATAGGTAATTACATATCGGCATATACTAGATGTATTATATACAAGACAATCATAGCGCCTCACTTTGAGTATTGTGCGACGCTGTTAATTGATATGGGAGAAACACAGCTGAATGAATTGCAAAAAGCGCAAAACCGGGCCATGAGGGTCATATTACAATGTGATAGACATACCAAAGTGGAGCGTATGCTGCAAGCGTTGCAGTTTATGTCCATAAGACAGAGGCTATATTATAATGTGTGTATATTTATTTTTAAGATTTTAAAGAGTATGTTACCGAATCAATTAAAAAATAGATTAACAATAGTGGGAAATGAGAGTGAAAGACAGACACGACAAGCCGGAGATATTGTCATGCAATTTCGCAGAACCACGAGTGCGCAGAAGAGTATGTTTTATGAAGGAGTGAAAATATATAATGACTTACCAGCTGAAATGAAACGGAATGAAACACTTGAAGCGTTTAAGCGAGCGTTAAAGGAGTATGTAATAATTCATGTAAACTAGATCTGTATTACAAATAGCTGAGGAAGCTAATAAAGATCAATCAATCAATCAATCAATCAATCAATCAATCTCCCTCTCTCTCTCTCTCCCTCTCTCTCTCTCTCCCTCTCTCTCTCCCTCTCTCTCTCTCTCTCCTTCTCCCTCTCTCCCTCTCTCTCTCCCCCTCTCTCTCCCTCTTTCTCTTCCCCTCTCTCCCTCTCTTTTTCCCTCTTTCTCTCCCTCCCTCTCCCCCTCTCCCTCTCTCCCTCCCCATGCCCCCTCTCCCCCTCTACCCCCTCTATATCTCCTTCCTCCCCCTCCCCTCCCCCTTTCTCCCTCCCCTCTCCCTCTCCTCTCTACCCCTCTCCCTCTCTCTCACCCTCTCTCTCTCCCTCTCCCTCTCTCTCTTTCTTTCACACATGCACGCACGCACGCACGCACGCACTCAATCTTTCTCTATCTATTTCTTAACCTCATTCTCTCTTTTTGGTAATTATGTAGAATAGGGCCTTTTTCGAATTTTGATATTTTTTTACGACTCTCTTTGTAAAACTCTTTGTTGTGACTCCCACAGTGATAATAAGTCGGGGGAGCCCGAAAAATATGTTAACGTACCTATTTTTTAACCTATTTTTTTCAACATAGCTTTCCGGATCTTCCGACGTTACAAATATATGGTGGCCCTTAAAAAAGCCTATAACCTAACCCAAATCTATTTTTTAATTAAAACTAAAATTTGGTTTGGGTTAGGTTATATCTTCCGGAAGTGGAGCCCCCCCCGTAGGGGGGGGGGCGGAACCCACTGCGTCCACGCATATACTTTACAACGCGAAGCGAGGTGCACCCTACAATTCTTGTGTGGATTGGAAAGTGTATGCGTGGATGCAGTGGGTTCCGACCCCCTACAGGGGGGCTCCACTTCCGGAAGATATAACCTAACCCAAACCTATTTTTGATTTAAAACTAAAATTTGGTTTGGGTTAGGTTATATCTTTCGGAAGTGGAGCCCCCCCGTAGGGGGGGCGGAACCCACTGCGTCCACGCATATACTTTACAACGCGAAGCGAGGTACACCCTACAATTCTTGTGTGGATTGGAAAGTGTATGCGTGGATGCAGTGGGTTCCGCCCCCCCTACGGGGGGGTTTCACTTCCAGAAGATATAACCTAACCCAAACCTATTTCTGATTTAAAACTAAAATTTGGTTTGAGTTAGGTTATATCTTCCGGAAGCGGAGCCCCCCCGTAGGGGGGGGGCGAAACCCACTGCGTCCACGCATATACTTTACAACGCGAAGCGGGGTCCACCCCACACCTCCCCGAGCTTAAGGTCCGAAACAAGGTCTATAATTATTCTATTCCACATGCGTTTTCGACTTTCTGCACGAAACGAGAAAAAAATTTTTTGGAAAAAAAAGAGGTTAAAAAATAGGTAGGTTACATAATTTTCGGGCTCCCCCGACTTATTATCACTGTCGAAGTCACAACAAAGATTTTTACCAAGAGAGTCGTAAAAAAATATCAAAATTCGAAAAAGGCCCTATTCTACATAATTACCCTCTTTTTAAGTAATCTATATATATAGATATTTTATTGTTATGTTTATTTATTATTTTTAAATTAATTTTTGCAAATTATAATTTCTTATCTAAATATATTTATATTTATACATTTATTTAAAAAAAGTAAAGATCTATAATGTTTAAAATAATTTAAATTTAAAATTTTACATAAATTTATATATAAATAATTTAATTTTTATTTATTTTTTATGTTCTTTTTGTTCTCATTATCGTCATCATGTTTCCGTTTATTTTTATTTTCTTTCTTCTCCTTTTTTAACTCCTCGTTCTTACACTCTTGCATTCTGCTTTCAAATTCTATTGCTACATTGATTAACATTTCATCCATTCCATCTTCCAACACTGAAATGTTAAATATTAAAAAAAATCGTATATATTGTTCGTAAACCTATATAAAAAATAACTTGAAATTTTTTTTTATTTACCATTTCTAAATTCTTCGATTTCTCTCATTTTTTCATTGGATTGATATTCCACTTCGTTTTTTTCGATTTCATCTTGCATAATTAAATTAAATGTTATATATTTTTAAAAAACCATATATATTGTTCGAAAACTTATACAAAAATTAACTAAAAATTAATTATTTGTTATATTTACCATTTATAAATTGTTCAATTTCTCTCAATTTCTCATTGCATTGATCTTCCAATTCGTTTTTTTCGATTTCATCTTCCATCACTAAATTAAATGTTACATATTTAAAACCTATATAAAAATCTTTTCACAGTACTAATTAATTATGTTTTTTATTTACCATTCATAAATTCTCTTTCTTGGATTCTTTCTCTCTTCTCTCTCTTTCCCTTGGATTGATCTTCCATTTTATTATTTTTTAATTCACCTTCACTAAATATTTCGTACTCCGATCTACTATTTTATTCACAATGACATTTAATATGTGAAACCAGCAAATTATATAGTCCATTTATAAAATGACAATCAAATAAAAAATTAATATAGAGTTACCTTAATCATGTATGATCAATCCAAGGGAGAGAGAGAGAAGAGAGAGAGAATCCAAGAGAGAGAATTTATGAATGGTAAATAAAAAAAAATTAATTAGTACTTTAAAAAGATTTTTATAATTATTTTGTATCGTATCTATAAAAAATTTGATTTCTTGATGTTTTGGAACATTCCAAAAACATTAGCATAAAAATCTGCAAAAAAATTTTTTTCATGAAAACATAGCCTCCTCTATGATTAAAAAAAAATACAAAAAATTTTTTAAAAATGTTATTTCTCGATATTTTAAAACATTCCAAAAACATTAACATAGAAATCTACAAAAAAAATTTTTTTCCGAAAACATACCCTCCTCTATAATAAAAAAAATTTACAAAACCCAAAAATAAACCACATAGTGGCACTCCCCGAAGAATTTGCAACATTTTGGTACCAGTTTCGTGAAGATCGGTCCACAAATGTGAAAGTAGTTCGTGGACATACAGACAGACAGACGGACGGTGCTTATATAAATAGATATGTATATATGTATATTGTAATTTATGATTATGTTTGATAATCGCAGGAAAGGAACAGAAGAAGTAAAAAGATAAAAAAATATTCTAATAAGAAGAGTAAGAAGTAAACAGGAAAAAAAGCAGAGGATATAACAAGAAATAGTAAGAAGTAAACGGGAAAATGAGCAGAAGATAACAATAAAATAAGAAAATTATTAAATTGTTCAGGTATGTTTATATGACATTTTTACTGTTCAGAAGTTGCGTTATTTATTTTATTATAATATATGATTATATGACAAATATAATTGAAGTGAAAGAAAGTAGAAAAGAATGATTTATATATATAAATATATATATATATATATATATATTGTAATAGAGGAAGTAGAGGGACTAAGAGAGGGGGGGCTGAGGGGGGAGGACATAGTCAATAGAGAAAGGAAGTTACAGAAAGAGGAAAGATGGGAGAGAATAAGGGGGTCGAAATATAATAAATGGTTTGGGATAATAAAGGGAGAGGGAATTCCGGGGTACTTAAAGAAAAATTGGGGAGAGAGTGGATGGCAAAGAGTAGCAAAGTTTAGGTTAGGGAATGGTATGAGAGGAGGGAAGTACTGGGAGGAGGAGGAAGGGAGAAGATGTAGGGTGTGTAAGTGCGAGGAGGAAACATGGGAGCATGTTTGGGAAGAATGTGTAAATTGGGGGGTGGGGAATACGTGGCAAGAAATGGTGGGGGAGATACTGGGGGAGGAGGGAGAGGGGGTGGGATGGTTAAGAATGTTGGAGGGATTAAGGGGGATGGGAGAGGGAGTGGGTGATGATGTGAGAAAGAGTGAAGGAGATTGGGGGGAGAGAGAGAGAGAGAGAGAGAGAGAGAGAGAGAGAGAGAGAGAGAGAGAGAGAGAGAGAGAGAGAGAGAGAGAGAGAGAGAGAGAGAGAGAGAGAGAGAGGAGAGGGAGGGAGGGAGGGAGGGAGGGAGGGAGGAAGAGAGGGAGGGAGGGAGAGAGGGAGGGAGAGAGGGAGAGAGAGAAGGAGGGAGAGAGGGAGAGAGGGAGAGAGGGAGGGAGGGAGAGAGGGAGGGAGGGAGAGAGGGAGAGAGAGAGAGGGAGAGAGGGAGAGAGGGAGAGAGGGAGAGAGGGAGAGAGAGAGAGAGAGAGGGAGAGAGAGAGAGAGAGGGAGAGGGAGAGAGGGAGAGAGGGAGAGAGGGAGAGAGAGAGAGAAAGAGAGAGAGAGAGATTGAGTGAAAGAGAGAGAGAGAGAATGAGAGAGCAGTAAGAGAAGATGCAGCGGAAGCTGAGGTCCATTTAGGAATCAGATTAGTAGTAAAGATTAGGATTAAGATTTGCGGCGTAGATTTTAAGAGAGGGTATGCGGCGGGTGTGTGTTGTGGACAAGTTAGGTAGGGCTGGATAAGAGAAGAGATTGTAAGATTGTAGTTATAAGGAACTGTTTATTTTTGTATTCTTTTGTATTGATATGGAGTTTTTGTATCCCTAAGGGGAATCAATAAAGTTTATTATTATTATTATATATATACTGTAATTTATGATTATGTTTGGTAATCGCATAGACTTATAAATATGGACTGGCAATATACATATAGCAGACCTTGTCCGGAGGGTGTTAGAGAGAGAAACATACATTTTAGTACTTCTCTTTCTTTTTTTCATTGAGAGAATCCTCTTGCGACGATGCGAACCTTTCGTCTCTCCAGGGTTCCGTCCTGTTTGTATTTGTTCCGTAGTACCACTCTGCTACCGATGATCTTCTCATCTTCCGGTCGTAGAACTATCTTCCAAGTGTCGTTCTTCAATATGGATTTCAGTTCAGGCTATAGCGTTATGCCATTCTTCCGCATCCGGCCCTTCTAATGCTTTTTCATTATAGGGATTTCAGCTAGATAGGCAATTTCTTCCAACATTTCGGCTTGGTTGGCTTGTTGGTATTGCTTCTTGGGTCTCCATCTGAGTCCAGTACGTATAAGGCGAGGTCGTCCGCGGCCTCGCGCATGTTCATTTTGAGTACCTTCGTTTTCAGCGTTCTCGCCGCTTTCGTCTGAATCGTTTAAATCTTCGATGGGAGCTTCGGGAATTTCTTCGTTCTCTTCATTGTTGATGGGTCCTTTAAAATGGAATTCCACCTCTTCGTTTTCGGAATTTATGTCTTTTGATGATGACGGGTTATTGCTGTAAACCACTTTTGAAGACTTCGTACTTTCACCTATAAACTTAATATCTCTAGCGATTTCAATTTTTCTTTCTTCCGGAAGCCATATGCGGTATCCTTTCGAAACTTCAGAGTAACCGACAAATATTCCTCTTCTGGATCGATCCTCGAATTTGTCCTTATGAGGTTCTCTTTTTAGAGTCATGATTTCGTGTCCAAATTCTTGAAAATTACATCGGGAATTTGATCATTCCATATCTCGAAATTAGTTCTTCCGTTATGACAGCTGGTAGGACATCGGTTAAGAATAAAGTTGGCCGTATTGACTGCCTCGGCTCAGAGGTAAGACGGTAATGAAGATTGCATCATAAGACATCGTGCCGTATCTAGGAGCGCTCGATTCTTCCTTTCTGCAATCCCATTTTGTTCCGGCGTGTGAGTTATCGTTAGTCTTCGTCCAATTCCGTTTTCTTTTAAGAACGAGTCGAATTTTTCATTTCGGAATTCCTTGCCGTTGTCGGATTGCAGAATTTTAATTCTTCTGCCGGTTTTATTCTCGACAAGTGCCTTGTACTCTTTCAAGGCTTGAAGAACTTCGCTCTTCTGATTCAGAAATCGAATTTCACACCATCTAAAAGCGTCGTCTATAAAGGTTACAAAGTATTTGGATTTTCCGATCGACTCCGTACTCATGGGACCGCAAACATCGGAATGAATAATTTCAAGAATCTCCGAATTTCTATTAGATTTCTTCGGAAATGGGTTTTTGTCATTTTACCGCGTGCACATATTTCGCAGACTATATCTTCACGATATTTTTCTAATTTCATGCCTTGTACGGCATTATTGCGATGACATTGCATTAGGTCACGGTAATTTAAATGTCCCATTTTTCGATGCCAAATTTCGGCAGATGAAAGTTCCGCATTTATTCCATCGTCCAATTCGGCGTTGGCGTTATCTTCGAGCGATGTGGTGCGTAGATAATAGAGTCCATTTTTGAGTCGATCTGCTCTCAGTGTAGCCTTTAAATTTTGATGAATAATCGTGGCGCCGCACAGTGGATCGAACTACGTAAAAATGCGGACATAAGCTCAAAAAAATTTTTTTTTGTATCCAGTTTTTAATTGCAAATTTGATTACTTGAAATATTATAGAAATAGTATATAATCCTCATTTTGAAATATATTGTTACAATCGGTGCGTAAAATGACTTTAAACATTACGAGTTTGACGATTCTGGGTTTCCATCAATTTAGTTGTCTACTTTCAAGGCAGTATAGTTCTTTCCACTTACTGTATTAACATACCAACTTTTATACATCAAATGGACTATTCTTTTACTTGAGAAAAGTCCATATCTGAATCAAAAAATAATATAGTTTAAGGTTTGATAACCAATTTTATAATGTTTCGAAGAAAATCCCGATAACTAAATTATAAAATAACTTTTACAAAATATCTTATAAAATCTTAAACTTTGGTTTGTCAGATTTGATTAAAGGGATGTTCTACTTCGTGAAATGACATTTTTAGCTGCAGCTATCTGCTACCCTGAGTGATATATTTATTTATCGCAAAAAGGACCCCGAGAAAATCTCAACGTGTATATGTCTTGCACTGTTAATATTAATAAGTGTCACTGAAAATATTAAAAATTACTTAAAATATTGTCATTGTAGATTTATTAATTAATTATTTTATAAATCGTAATATTTACGGTTATTTTACGTTAATATTGATAGAACATTTTGAATCAATGCGTAACCATAGTGGAATCGAAAGATGGGAAACAGCGAACATCGCACTTGTAAAGACGAAATATAATAGTTAAGGCAAAATAATTATGCAAACATAATCATTAAATGTGTACCTTACTAATAAATAATTGTTGTATTGTATTAAACAACAATTTTTAACAACAATAAGCGCGCTGCTACCGCTGGCATTAGTATTAACCAATATGCACCACGAGGAGGTTGCACGATTGGATTTTGCATATCTTGTGTGTGTGTGTGTGTGTGTGCGCGCGCGCGCGCGTGTGTTTGTGTCGTTTCTGTGTCACAGCAGAGATAAGGACCCCACGGTTCGTCACTCCCGTAGTATTTAATGACTCCAAACCCTCTCTGCTGTGCGTGCATTCATATATTTGTGTATTTGTGTGTATTTGTGTATTTGTGTGTGGTTTGTGTGTGGTATGTGTGTTGTGCGTGTTGTGTTTATACCAACATTTCCAATGTCTCGGGAAACATGTCTTGTTTTTTCTGTTCGCTTTTTTTGGGTCTTAAATTGGAAATTACGGGATCAGATGAAATTAATAGCTGATGTAAAATGTCTTCATTAGTTTTTACTCTGTCCATTTTACGTGAATGCAATTTTCTGAATTCCCGAAACTCCTTATTTCGCGCTTCACTCGCCTCTTCTGATAAGTGTCCAATCGGAATCGAAAAATTGGAAATTATTGCCTCTCCGTGGATTAACAATTTATACACGGAAGCTGTCATGTAATACCATCCATAGTTTTTAACAAATTCCTTGGCGGTTTCGAGAGTAAATAAACCAAATTTTTTTGTGTTTATTACTTCTCCGCATGAGATCGCCTGCAGTATTATGGAAAACCTTCTTATTAAGGATTCGTCTAACCCTATGATTTTAGCAGTTGTTTGTATATTAGAAAAGAATCGCCTGGCTGTGTTCCCATCATTAGTTGACCCTGATCCTTGTTTTACAATGTCAATGAGCAATCCTAATTCTTTTCTAAATTCTTGCTGTATCCTTCTTTTATTGTCTTCTCGTTGCTTTCTTAAAACAGGATCCCGTACACTCCATTTTTTAAAGGGCAAATTATACGAAACATGGAGTAAAAATTCCATGCAGCCAATTTTTGCGTGAAGACTTGATATCCCGAAATTATATGCATTGATATCAATATTCCTATTAAGTACTTTATTGATATCGTTCATCTCAGAAGGTTTTGCCCCACAAAGATAAAATGTGGAACAAGATAATGTTATGTCTGATAAAGCAACGCATACTTTACCATCAATCATAGTGAACAACATTTCGTAATTTATAATAATATTTCCGCATTTTGTGGGCAACAAGTTCGTTATTTCGTTTTGCATTCTTTCGTATTCTTTTTTTGTAATTTCCGCATTTTCGTGAACGAATTCGAATTTTATTGGACGACAATAACGAGTTGATGACGGATTTGGATTTGTCCACACAACGTCACAGTTACTCATTAATTTAATGGGAACAAAACTGGTCATGACAATAGCACCATTCGTAACATCTTCATTTTCAAATTTTTGCTTATAAGTGCTTTGATTAGAAGCTCCATCAAAGCCCCACTTCCAAATTAATTTCAAGTTCGTATGGCTGTCTAAATTTTGTTCACAGACTGTAAGTAGTCTTTCACTCGTGAGATCTAAAATTGCTTGTAAGTCAATTGAAGCGATCGTCTCAGTTATTGTCATTTTATTTTTTGGCAGATAACATTCTAATTTTGCTTGTTGAACGTTATAATAGGACACATATTGATTTGTGCTACTTTCGATGCATGTTTCTCTTAAATGTATGTATTGTGACTTAGACAGATTTAAACTGAGAAGTAAAGCCAAACATTTTTCTTTCGAGTATAAAGAAATTTCTATTCGATTTTCACAAAAATCTCTCACTCTTTTAGCTTCATTTGAATTTTTTATAAGATAATCCAATATCTTTGCCATGTCTGTGAAGCCATCACTTAATAATTTTTGTTTTGAGGCATAAAGGAGGACTTCTGTTGGATTGGATTCTCGCAGATCTTTAGTTCGCCTCCGTTTATGTCTTTCAGTAACTTCACTAAAAGATTTATTACATGATAAGGAAGCAGTGCACGCAGACTTGTATGAATATCCAGGTTTGACATTATCTGGAATTTGAAATTCTTTATTAAGCCACGAATTATTATTCTTTTCGAAACGTTTTAATGTTCTACATGATTTATTCCATCGTGTAGAAGCGTTGGAACAAAATGATCGTAAATATTTTTTTATTTTTTTAGAATTTTCAGATTCTGATAAATTAATGTTTAATTTTTGAACGACGAAGTCGAACAATTGTTCTGTATAAGTTATAGTAGAATGTAAATTTCTTAAGAAAAAGAATAAATCTTTATTTGTTAATGTCGCCATCAGTAATCAAAGAGAAAACCCGGATATCAACAAAACATAAAGTTGCGAAAGAGATTTGCACCTTATATGTATAATATGAATCAGGAAAAATGTAAACCAGTTGACAAATGAAAATAACCAGATGGAAATACTCAACGATTTATCTGCATTCAACAGAGCAGTGAGTCGTCTAGCGCTTTCGACTATATAGTTTAGCGAATAAAATTCACTTTCGAGAAAGCGATCTACAAGTGCGCCACGCCATGTCTAGCGGTTGTTGCATGAACTATACTACTAAACACTTATTAAGCGATGCGATGCGATGCGATGCGATGCGCGATGGCTCCACAGCATGGCAAAGATATTGGATTTTGTTATAAAAAATGCAAATGAAGCTAAATGCATGAAGCTAAAAGAGTGAGAGATTTTTGTGAAAATCGAATAGAAGTTTCTTTATACTCGAAAGAGAAATGTTTGGCTTTACTTTTTAATTTAAATCTGTCTAAGTCGCAATATATACATTTAAGAGAAATATACATCGAAAGTGGCACAAATCAATATGTATCCTTTTATGACACGCAAAATCAAAATGTTATTCGCCAAAAAATAAAATAACAATAACGATAGATCGCTTCAATTGAATTACAAGTAGTTTTAGATCTTACGAGTGAAAAATTACTTACAATCTACTAATGTTGGCGGTAGCATTTATATAAATTGTTAAAAATTGTTGTTTGATACAATATTGCAAACAACAATCATTTAAATTGGTTAGGTACACACTTCATAATTGTGTATGCATAATTATTTCGCTTTAGTTATTATATTTAATTGTTATATCGTCCCTACAAGTGCGATGTCCGCTCTTTCCTATGTTTCGACCCACTGTGCGCCGTCCGCCTCGAAAACGACCTTAAATCCCTTATCACACAGCTTTCCAACGGACAGGAGGTTTGTCCGTAGCTTGGGAACATGTAATGCATCATTTATATTAATATTTTTGATTTTACCATCTAAGTCCGATGTTAATGATATTGATCCTTTACCTCTGATATCGATTGACGATTTACTAGCGAGATTTACCTTATCAACGGTCGATTTGTCGAAATTTTGGAGGTCGTCGTTGCCACACATGTGTGCGGTGCATCCACTGTCCACACACCACATTCCTCGCGTCGTGTTGGCATAAGTGTCTTTACCTTCCGCTTTCATGATGTATGAGAGATTCGTGGATGCACACAGGCTTAGGTTGTCCGCTATATTCGCTTTGTCCGTTTCCTTAATCCTTTCGGTGCATTCGGATGCTTTGTGTTCTACCTTCCGACATCGATGACACTTAAATTTGAATGTTTCGTTCTTCGCTGCGTTTTGTGCCTTTTTATCCTTTTTGCAGTCTTGATCCTTTTGATTCTTGACGTTTTGTTTCTTACCGAACTGTCTTTTTCCGTACATTGCGTTTGTCGTAACTTCACGACTTTCATGTTTTCGCGCGTCGTTTTCTTCGATAATTTTTATACGAAGGGCTTCCGGGGATGGCAATGTATCGCGCGATTCAATCGCGCACCGGAAATTTCCAAAAAAAGGAGGAAGACTATGTAGCAACATTACCGACAGCAAGTCACTGTTTATTTCGACGTCTCGTTTAGCCGGTCAACCGTGTCGAAGAATTTTTGTATATGCTCTTGCACGTCCTCGTCTTCTTGCATGTGATGATAGGTTAATTGTTTAATTAACGCCTTTCCTTGCTGGTCCAGACGACTGGTAAATCGATTGTAATTTCAGCCATAGCTCGCGGGACGTTCTGCATTCCTTGATTTGTTTTAGTTGCGACGGTTTGATTGAGAGTATGATGTCAGCTTTTGCTTTCTCGTCATCGAGGATCCATCTATTTACTTCCTCTCTGTTTTCTGGAGTGACTTCGGGTTTCAGTTTTTGCCCGCTTACGTACGCCCATGCTTCATTTTTCGTCAGCAGCGCTTGCATCTGAATTTTCCACGTGTCATAATTTTCTTTATTTTGAAATTCGATTCTGACCGTGTTTGAAGAAGCCATTTCTGCTTGCGACTCGATGAATTTTTAGGATGTTCCGATTCTAACCTTGAAAAATATTTTCCGTACGTCTTTCTTAATTTCTCTTTCACTTTTCACTTTGCCACTGGGCCCATAACCTGTTAAGCTTGTGGATGTTTGAGAGTAAATAATGTTGAGGCGTATGTACGTATGAATTATAATGTAGGTTTCATATAAAGATAGGAACTGAGACGGAGTACAACAACAGTACAATGAGTAAGCGATAAGTATGACCCAAGTAGCACATGAAGCTTTAAAACGTCTGCGATAACGTTGTCGTAGCTTAAACTGCAGCATTTTTGTCTACCACAGCTACTGCCACAACGTCATTGTGACGTTTTGAGAAAGTTGTAACAGCAAAAGTGGGACAACATTTTTAGGCTTTGAAAATGATGTCACAGCTATATGGTTGCACAGCTATTTTGCTGTAAAGACGTTGTCACAGTCATATAGTTGCACAGCTATTTTGCTGTAAAGACATTGTCACAGTCATACGGTTGCACAGCTATTTTGCTGTAAAGACATTGTCACAGTCATATGGTTGCACAGCTATTTTGGTGTAAGACGTTGTCATAGCTACATTACGGCAGTCGGAGTAAAGCGATACAAATAACGGATAATTAATGAACGGATAATGCTTTTCATATAGTAAAATAATATTTAATAAAAGTTAAATTTTAATTTTAACATTACGTAAAAAGATTGAAAAAAATATTTAAAAAAATTTTTTTGCTTTAACTGGGATTGAACTTTTGACAACCCGAAACCTTTGCTTCAAAAACTTAGATTTAAAAAAAATTAATTAATTATTGCAAATAATTACAATTTATAACTTACATATAAGTATACTAGTAGTGCGGACGCAAATTCATATAAGTACAGTGATTACTATATACTATCCTTAAGTAATAAGTTTAGATTCGCAATAAATGAACGCATGGGTCCGCTGACCATCGCTGATACATACTAAACTTAATATAAAATTGAAAGTCATGTTACTCTTTGCTTTTGCTATGACATACAAATTACTGCCAGATTACAGCTATTTTAGCTGTAATTTGGAAGTAATTACAGCTAAGCCAGATTACAGCTATTTTAGCTGTAAGTTGGCTGTACGTAGTACGCGCGCATAAACTTTCCACATGGTGATCGACCTAACCTAAAAATTGACTACCGTGCTGTGTGCTGTGTTAAAAGGTTAAAATGTTTATTATCGTTGAAACTATTGAAGATGGTGAAAAAAACTTGTGTTGTGCCCAAAAGTTGAGAAAAAAATGAAATTTTATATTGGCCACCAGGACGAAAAGGATTAAATCTTAGAAGAGATGATAGCGTTTTATCCGATTTTAATAATTGGTCGAAACAAAAATGCATTGTAAAAATAAAAAATATTACATTTCAAGCTGCTATTAAAGCAGAAAAATTTTTAAGTCGATTTGACGATACCGGGGAGAGGGGAGAGGGAGGGAGAGGGAGGGAGAAAGGGGGAGAGAAGGAGGGAGAGAGGGGGAGAGGGGGAGGGGGGAGAGAGGGATTTAGGGAGAGAGAGAGAGGGAGAGAGGGGGGGAGAGAGAGAGATGGAGATGGAACATCTTCTATCGTAATATCCTGGAACTAATTTGTTGCTATTTTTCACTTCACTTTACCTACACTCACGCATACATACACACGAATCGCTCTACATACTATACTTTTATATTAAACTTCTAATTTCGATTTCGAAGGTTCAACAATGTTTTTTCGTATAATTTGACCCAAGCAAACTTGTTTTTACGTTCATACAAACTATATAGCTTTTATATGAAGTACATATTATGACGAGTTGACAGTTCGTCTACAATTCGAGACGCCATATTGAGATAAAAATGGATAAGGAAAACTGTAATTTCATAATTATTTCTCGTTTTTCATATAAAATCGAAGTTTGCTAGGATTATTTATGTATGTATTGCAATCCTACATAAATATTTTCAATTCTGTCAAATTAGTGCGACGAAAGACCAAAAGTACGAAAATGGTAATTTTGTCGGTAATACAGTCGAGTACAGCATCCCCTTAAGATCTGTTAATATTATTAATTCTGTCCGCCGAATTTCTCGATCGGGGATCGCAATAACGTTAACTTTTCGATTTCTGGGTGACTGTTTCTTTTTGCCGCTTTATTCACTCTCAATTATCTGCTCGTCATTACGCACAAACCGGATATCCTCCGTTAGCTATACTTCTTTCTTTTATCAATTTTATAATTTTCTACATTTCATCACTTTGCCTCTCTTTCTATTATTACCTTCAATCGTTTTAATGCACTATTCTATTGTAATAAACCTGGCTTTATTTATCTTATTTATCTGCTTTTCTTTCTTTTTTTGTTGTGCGTTCGTTACAGTCTGTAGTGTTCGTCCGTTTTTGAGTGCCTATCGTATCTGTCGCCTCTTGCCTAATTTCGCGTTCCGTCAACCAACACTCTGCCCCTCTACCGTTAGGCGAGCTAGCCCGCCCGTGGCGAATACCGTTAATTAACGTTCGCGTAATTTCGTTGATATCGCGAATTGATGCGTGGAAGACCGCGTCTTGCGCCCAATCTTCGGTTTTCGCGTTGGATACTCGATTTTCGACATCAGTTCCCAACATCGTTATCAGTTCCCTGGATCCTTTCGCCCTTTTTGTCGGCGACTTTCCCGCTCGACTCTCGCGTTCAACGAGGAAACTCCCCGTCGTTGGCGCAAAAGAGAAGATCCGCGCGACGGCGAGAGCGGAACGGCAATTTAGCCCGTTCAGACCGGGAATATAAAGTCGTTGCAGCATATAAAAAAGAACAGTATTCTATCTACTTTTATATTTTAATTTAAAATATTATAAATATTTGTTGTAGAGGATATCTTTATTTATGACAAATATTTATGACATTTCGAATTAAAATATAAGTAGATAGAATAGTATTTATTTTTATTCGTGAAACAGCCTATTTTTAAAACAATTATTCCGTATAGTTCGACTTTTAAATTCAAATACGTTTACACTCGCATACGTCACATATTTCAATAAACAATGCAATATTGATAATTATAAGAAAATATTAATTTGTAATTATATAGTTATTAACATAATTTTTGGCATTTATATCATCTTAATGTAAACATATTAAATATATATTTAAATAATATATATTTTACATATATGTATATATGTATATATAGTATGACAAGGTATTATATCACAAATACGTAATTTAACACAGTCTCATCGGAATGCAATTCCTCATGGTGGTGGTAGTGATGGCGGCGGTGGCGGCGGTGGCGGCGGCGGTGGTGGCGCAGGCAGCTGCAGCTGCTGCTGCTGCTGTTGCCGCCGTCCGCGGCGGCGTTCGCGATAACGCCGTCGTCGTTCTGACAGAGAAAACTAAAAAAAATTAATTTTAATTTGTGGCGGCCTAAGCGGCGCCACAAAGCGCCTACGCGCGCGCAACCGGGAAAGCAAAGCTTTCCCGCAAGCGCTTTCGCTGAGCGGCGGCGGTACGAAACCGCGCCGCTACGCGGCAGCAGCGGAATACTTTCCCGCGGACGAAAGTCGCCGAGCGCGGCATATAAGACAGCGCGCGTCGGGCACCGTCATCAGTCGCGGTTCACCGCCTGGAGTGCCTAGCACCGAGCACGAACCGTTGACTTTTTTGGCAGTCATTTTGACTCGCCGCGAGCTCTCTCTTCACAGCCTTGCAGCCGTCGAGGAAAGAACGTCTCACCACACGACCACGGTCACTACCGCTGCCCACATCACCGGGCCCAGAGCGGCAAGTCGACACCGCGGGATCGCCAGTTCCAGCCAGGACCAGGACCGAACGCCACGTGCAGTGGAGCCTCCTGTCCTGGACACTAGCACGCCTGGAGCTACCACCACCAACGCGTACAAGGCCCCCGCGGAGTCTCTTGGCGACGTGGGACGTTCGTGTGCGAAGGTACACCAGCCCGAGGGAAACCTGGAAGGTCCCTCACCTACTGTCGCCGCTGCCACCATCGCCGACAGGATCTGGTACCCGAGCCACGCAGACTGCACAACCAGCACGAGTACACCGTGGCACGCAGGTGTCTACATCCACACCGCAAGTAGACCAGGCCACGCAGTCGGATAGCGACTGGGAGCCGGCCACCCGGACCTCAGCTACGCAAACCGAGGACGCAGTCGAGCCAGCCGTCCGAGAGGCTTCTCCGAGCTACACGCCACCCGGGACGCCACCAACGCTGCGACGGGCGCGTTCAGCACCGACCAAACCGCCAGGGCGCTCAAGAACATCTAGGAGCCGCTGGGGACCGGCCAAGTTCACCCGGGCCGAGCCGGTGATTACGTACCGGGAGCGGAGAAGGCCTTGACAGCCCTTTTAAGGGCTCGAACATCAGCCCTTTTTAGGGCTAACACAAACGGCCCTTTTCGGGGCCACCACCAAATATAACTAAAACATCCGGGGGCAAGCCTGAGGACGACCAAGCCGACGATCAGGCCTAGACCTCGACACCAATCGGCCTAGATCTCGGCACTGTATATAATATAAATAAATCTGTACATAGAATAAACGACTGGAAACCATAAAGATTGTCTCATTCGTCAAGGGTCACACCTATCCTCTGCATCACAAAACTTAGCCGCCACATAATTATTTTAAATTATAAAAATTATACTTAAAATTTAATAGTTTCTCTTTCTCTCCCTCCCCCACTCCCCTCTCCCCCTCCCCCTCCCCCTCCCCCTCCCTCTCCTCCTCTTCCTCTCTCTCTCCCTTTCTCTTTCCCCCCTCTCTCTCTTACATAATTTATATTATAACTACCATAAAGAAAACATATACATATATTACTCTGTGAAATATATATCTTGCATTCATATTATTAATAATTATGTTTGGATCTGACCATTTAAAAAAACCGAATTAAAGTTATCAGCAGTTAAAATAACGCCCGGCAGAAGCAATCGATTATATCAGCATTGTCCTCGTCAAATCGGTCATTTTTTGGAGGACACCGAATCAAGCGAAACACCGGGTCGCATAGCACGCATGTAAATAATAAATGTATAAATTTAGTGACTTGTAACAAAAGTCCCGAGAGTAAAGGTGACGGTTCGAGGTAGACGCGGCATCTCGTTTTGTAAATACGGCGCGTGCGAAAGCGAAATCACAGGCATCGACCCCGATGTTTTCTTTTGGGCGGTCGATCAGCTGACAGTACGATATCAGCGCGAAGTCTCGAAAAGTAGCGCGGTGCACACCCGAATTAAGAAAACAAAACCGCAAAATCGAGGTACCAACAAATCCGTTGCGGCGTCAGAACGTCTATCGCTCTCTCGGGCTACAGGTCGAGCAAGTACCGCACAATTATCAATACGCCTATCTGTCGCTCGCAGATCGCAGTAATTCGCACGATCGTTTGTTCGCGCTGTCGAAGTCGCTCGCTTCGACTCTCGCGTCATCACGTCTGAACTGTATTTTGAATTACGTATAATAAATTGTGTGACTGTTGGGCAATCAGGTGCTTTCTTTTCTTTTTATTTGTTCGTCCCGTTGAGATCCCGCTCCACTTCGCTCGCTCTCAAGTTCAATTTCGCGGTGCACGAAACAAATTATATATAAAAAATGAAGATTATTTTATATATATAAATATATATTGCAACGACTTTTCTTCCCGTTGCAAACGGGCTTAATTGCCGTCCCGCTCTCGCCGTCACGCGGATCATTATCTATGCGCCAACGGCGGGGAGTTCGCTCGTTGAACGCGAGAGCCGTGCGGGGAAGTCGCCGACAAATAGAAAGAAAGGGTGAAAGATATGGGAAACGCGCCGAGAAGGAACGGGTTGACGGAAGTTCCGCGCGTGCCGTGACGAAATCTAATATTTAACGCGAAATCCGAAAATTGGGCGCCAGACACGATCTCTCACGCGTCAATTCGTGATATCACGCGAAAGTGCGCGAACGTTAATTACCGATAATCGCCACGGGCTGGCTAGCTCGCCTAACGGCAGAGGGGCAGGGTGTTGGTCGACGGAACGCGAAATTTTGCCAGAGGCGACGGATACGGAGAACGATAAAAACGGACGAACGTACAGACAGCAACGAACACGCAAAGAAAAAGTAAATAAATAGCATAAATAAAAGCGGGTTTATTATGATCGATTAACGAGTTGCTTCAATTGAGAAGAATTATGATAACAGATGAAAATAATAATGTTCCGGTAAAGATAACAGTTGTAAAGCATGAAGATGATACAATTCAATTAAAGTTGAGAATGATAATAGATGAAGATAATGTAATTCGTTTAAAGAGACTAATAGTAATAAGAAAACAGAAGCAGAAATACTTTCTGATACACGGTTTCGTAATAACGACGAACGAGTAAGGTCGCGAACAGGTCGGCGAGAAACAAAAAATAACTATAATAAAGAAACACAGCTTATAAAATAGGCGACAATCCCGGATCGGAAAATCGGCGAATGGATTGAGTAATATGGCAACACGTTAAACCCGATAGAAAAATAATTCGTATCACAGTTAAACAATCATCGACAATAATTAGATTCGCAGAACGACAGAAAAATTATAATGACGACACGAAATAATTCACACTCGCCGCGTTCGGCGGTAGCGAAACGCTTACGAGACTGGGTGTTCGATTCAATGTCCGGAATTCATATAACGACGAGAAATCATACGTCGGACATTTCCCGACTTCAATTTACAACGACGATCTACAGTCGTTCGGCCTCGCCGGCCGTTTTGAGTCGTAGCGAGGTTTTCAATACCAACACGAACAATCTCGAAGTCGGCCCGCCGACAAAGGCGGCTATGACACACGACGCAATTTTCTCATTCACTCTCACGCGTTAGATTCGACAACGCAAGTATTTGCCTCTCTCACGCAACGCCCGATCACTCTCTCTCAATCGCACGACACACATTCGACACGATACACCGACGCATAACCTACACGCAACGAAATATTCGCGACGCGAATCTCCAGAGAGACGACTGTAACGTTAACGCGATCGCGATATCTCACAAATCAATCTCAAATAAATATCATGCACGAGGCCTGTGCTCTAAAGGCTCCGGAGACCAAAATCAATTGTCGTCATGGCCGCGCCGCTAATTTTTCGCTAATTATCGGGCTTAGCCCGCTCACCAAGAATCACAAAAATTGCGGCGACGACGACAGAATGACGCAATCCCGGGCGCAATCGCACGTGGCGTAGTACGGAGGGCAACCTCACCGGCAACTCGCTCCTCTCGGTCACGGAAGGTCGGCAGCAGCTCGTCCTTTCTCGAATATTCGGTATCAAAAACACAACGGCAGCGGCAGTCGGAGGTCCTCCCGATATCGCGGCTCGCAACAGGCTGATTTCCGGACTCTCGCGATCCAGGATCGATGGCTCGGGGCCTTCCCTAAGGCTGCGCACGCGGGGTGCGTGTTATCGCGGCTAATCACGCGGCACGCGACAACGCCGGTAAGCGGCACGCTCAAGGCCGTGTCGGGGGCGCGGGTATTTTGATTATTATTTGTGTAAGGCCCGTTGGACAGGGCCGTCGTAGCATTCCCCCAGCTGACTTCCCTCCGACAGGGTACCACGGGCCTTGCCTCGGTTGTTCTCTTCCGGCTCGTGCTCCATGCTCTCCGCTCTCGATTCGTGCTCGCTTTTCTCCCGTCATCTCCATGGAATTATTTTCCGTTAGTCGGATCTCTATTTTCTCCTCTGCCTCGATTGCCTCCGTATTCAATTGCTCGTACCAAAAAAATAAAAAGAAATAAAAAAACTATTACGCTCAAAAGAAAGAAACGATAACAGAGACGCCTCTCTGGAGGCAGCGGCACGGTTCTCGCTAGGTTTCGCCTGACGCGGCCCTTTGATCCGCGTTTCGCGATAAGGGAGGAACTCGGCGGACGCGCGCGGGACGGCAATGTCACACTCCCCACTCCCAAGAGAAACCGTGCCGGCGACGATCACCCCCAACAACCACCCGTCCGATTCTCCGAATTTTGATTCGGGTGTTGGAGAGCGATCGCAGCCTCCAGAGCAAAGGCCCACTTACAAAACGGACAACAACACACATGCCGACGACAATACGACGGACGTAATAATTCCGAAACCTCCCCTCAAGTAACCTCGTGTTTTTCGGCCGTATCGGGTTCCAAAAGGTAGTGCAATATCGATATTCCGCGACGTTCGCAGACGTCGTGCGACGAGACGGCTGGTATAAAATAAAACGGAAACTTTCCCGTAAATAGAATTTTTATTGGGCATACTAATCCTCACAGCCAAGTTCGTCACCGCCAGGGCCATACTTTTTTCCAAAAGAACACACGAAAAAGAAAAAAAAAGAAAGAACGAGAAAGAAAACAAAAACAACAAACAAAACAAAATTCTCACGGCGCTACAGGTTAAATCAAAACAAAATCAGTCCTTTCGCAAAAAATTACAATCAAAATGAAATAATTCATTGCAATCGAGATCGTTCCTTCTCGTGGCGGTCGCAACAAGCCCTGGGGGAAGGGGGGAGCGTCGAGAATGGTTCCGCCCGCTGGTTCCTCTATGGCGATGGTCGGGTGGCTCGTCCGCGCGGAGGCGGAGGTCCCGGGCGGCGTGGCGGCTCGGGTCCCTCGTGGCCGGTAGGGTCCTTGGGCCCGCCAGGCTTCCCGGCAGATCAGGCAATCCTTCACAGTTGTGCTTTGGCGACCGCACCGATAGCGAAATGGAATCGGGCGGGGCCGAGTACACTCACTGTAAAAGTGGTCCCTGCCCCCGCAATTCCAACAGCCGCCGGAGGAGGGGAATCCGTTAGTGCTGAGGCGCATCGCTCCTCCGGCTCCCCGGAGGATGACGAGTTACGGGAGTCGTCCGTTGGTTGGCCTGTCTGGGCCACTCGCTTCTCGGTTATTGGGGCGACCTGCACGCCGACGTCCGTGATGGGGCCCGCCGTCTGTGCGGCTTGGTCTCGCCGGGCACCGCGTGCCATCCGGACGCGGCCGAGCTCCTCTCTTAATCCAGCCCAGAATCGCGGGTCTCCTTCCGCGGCTAACTCCAGTTGCTCCGCGATTTCGCGGAGCATGTTGCGTTGGATCATATCAACAGCGATTACTCGCTCGACAACAATACCCATGAAGTAGATGGAGCAACATATGGTTTTAAGTCCTTTAAATGGATCTTCCAGATCGCCCTACCCTCTGAGTCGGCCAGCTCGTATACGACAGGTGACAGTATTTTCGCAACGGTGAACGGCCCGTGATACTTGTGGCCAGTTTCGCTGATACGGCATGCGCAGCGGACGACAATACATACTTCAGGACTTTATCGCCGACAACAAAACGTCGGTCGCGTCGATGCTGATTATAATAATGCGCTTGTCTTTGGTGCGCCGCATCCAGATTTTCGATCACCCAGTCTCGCAAAGCCTGAATACGCTCCATACGCTCTTTCCATTTCGCGGTCGCGATATCTTCGATCTCTAACTCGGGATCGGGTCCCTCTGGCCTTAAGTTTGCCGGGGGTGTTTCCCGTCCGAAATTCAAGAAGGCAGGTGTCGCCTGTAAGGAAGTATGGAACGCAGTATTGTACGCGAATCTGAATTCGGCTAAATGCAAGTCTCAATCCCTGTGATCGTGCTCGAGAAATCGCGGTCATCATCGTTCTCACGACGCGATTTACACGCTCGACGGGATTCGCTTGAGGATGATACGGCGGTACTGTTACGCGAGCGATACCAAACTCTTCCGCGAGAGCCTTTAAATCACGGTTAACAGATTCTGTGCTGTTATCCGTTAATAATACTCGCGGCGCTCCCCAGCGGTTTATAATCAAGTCCGCGATAGCCTCTCTAATCTTTTTACCATTCGCTTTACGCAGCGGACAACACTCGATCCACTTGATACAAAGATCTTGGATTACCAATAAATACGCGAATCCATTGCGCGTAGCGGGAAAAGGGCCCATGATATCGGCGACAACGACTGACCATGGCGTGTTTACCGTACGTCGTTCCATTAGTTCAACCGGAACATCTTGCTCGACTTTCGTTTGCTGACACGTATCACAACGACGCACATAACTCGCGACATCCCTAAACATACGCGGCCAATAGTGTCTTATTGCGACGCGTCGATAGGTTTTCTCAACGCCGCCGTGCCCTGCCTGAGGGGTATCGTGATTTTCCCTAATGATCTCGAGACGCGACGCTTTCGGAAGCACGAGCTTCCATTGTTCCAGATCCACCACTTGCGATACTACCGGGTTCGGTTTTCGAAAATATAGTTGGTCGTCTTCTATTTTCCAGCCCGGGTATTTACGCGGCTCGGTCTCGACATTCCGTACACGTGCGTCATACCATTCATCGCCCGTAATCGCAACGGCGCATAATTCCTCGGCGGATTCGTACATTCGCGATAGCGCGTCGGGAACGTGATGTAATGCCCCTTTACGATGTTCGATTTCATAATCGTATCTAATAATTTGAGAGCCCACCTCGCTAACCGGCCTGTCGGATTTTTCAAATTATGCAGCCACCGTAAGCTGCTGTGGTCGGTAATTACTTTAAATTTATAACCCTCGAGGTACGGCCTGAATTTACGAATTGCCCACACAACCGCGAGACACTCTTGTTCGGTAGTCGAATATTTTTTCTCCGCCTCCGATAACGCGCGGCTCGCGAAAGCAGTAACGTGCTCGACGCCTTCCGATCCTTGTGTTAATACGGCGCCTAATCCGACCGAACTCGCGTCCGTCTGAAGTGTGAACGGTAACTCAAACTTCGGACACGAGAGTGTAGGCGGTTCCGTGATGCACGATTTTACTGTCTCGAACACCGATTTTTGATCATCCCCCCACTCCCAAGAGTAGTTCTTTCGGAGGAGACGCGTTAATGGCTTTAATTTAGTAGCGCACTGCGGTATAAATTGGCGGTACCATGACGCCATTCCGATAAAGCGTCTTAATTGCTTAATATTTTTCGGCGGCGGGTATTCAATAATCGGCGCGGTTTTATCGGGATCGACTCTTAAACCTTCCTGTTGTACTAAAAATCCGAGATATTTCACTTGCGAACGACAGAATTTGCTCTTTCCGGATTAATGGTGAGACCGGCTTTTTTAATTTTATCAAGTACGCGCTTCAACCAAACGAGATGCTCTTCAAAGGTTTGCGTGACGATAACGATATCGTCCAGATAAGCGAAAGCCTGTGGTTCCATTTCGAGCCCTATTAAACGGTCAAGCAAACGCTGAAATATCGCGGGCGCCCCGGTGAGACCATACGGCATCCTCTTAAAATGAAACAATCCTTTCCCGGGAACCGTAAATGCGGTTAGTTCGCAACTATTATTTTCCAACGGTATTTGGAAATACGCTTGACTAAGATCGATAGTCGAAATATACCGGGCGGCCCGTAATTTATCTAAAATCGCGTTCATGTACGGTAACGGATACGCGTCTTTCTTTGAGACGTTATTCAGCTTGCGAAAGTCGAGACAAAACCGGTACGTGCCATTCGGCTTCTTAATCATAACAATCGGAGTTGACCACTCGCTCTTCGAAGGCTCGATCACGTCCGCTTCTAACATTTTATCTACCTCCGCGTAAATTGCTTCCTGAATTTTCGGCGACACCGGGTAGTAACGCTGTTTAATAGGCGCATGGTTTCTGACGTCGATTTTATGTTCCGTTAAATTCGTCACGCCGGATTTGCCCGTATCACCGACGATCTCGGATTCGAGAAATCCGGCTAATCGTGGTTCCTCCAAAGGCGATATTTCCACCAAGCCGCAACAGATCGGTAGATTTTTACGCGAGGCTTTAATTTGCGTCCGTTTCCGTTTCGCGACGTCCGGCGAAAACGTGGTTGGAGCGATCTTAGGCGCGAAGTCCGCGGGTGGTGGGGTCTTTCCCGTATTCGCGACCGTTTCTCTTGGCTCGATATTCACGTTTTCCGAAGCATTTATGCGAAGCGGCGGATCTCCGGATCTCGCGTCAAACTCATATTCTGTGATAGGATTATCCGAAAAATGCCACCTCTTTGTCGCGAAATTTACACCGATCCCAAACAACGACAAGAAATCTATACCGATTATACACGGCAACGCTAATGTCGGTAGCGCATATACTCGCAAGGACTTCGTTCGTTGGCGTAACGTAAGCGGTAATTCGATCTCTCCCCGAATTCGCGTGGTTTGCCCCGTGGCGGTTGTCACGCGTCTCCCGTCGGCACTTTTAAAGTTTAACCGCAATTCTTTTACTAATTCGACCGCGGACGGCCCCAGAAACGTGCGACTCGATCCTGAGTCTACTAAGGCGGGGATCTCATGCCTCGAAATTCCAACATCAACAAACAATAACGACAACGCATCACGACAACCAAAAGCACTATACGAAAATTCACTAGCACACGGAACAATGCAAAGGGGTTGTGGGTTGGGAACAGGAGTCGGGGCCCCCTTACTAGTCGACTCCTTTACTCTTTTCCCGAACAGTCAGGACACGAACGTAACGTTACTTCTGCGCGACCGCAACGATAACAGTGCATACGCGGTGCTGCTTCACAATCTCGCGAGAGATGTCCGATACCGTCACTATTCCAGTAGATATGCGCGAAGTTCTCGCTCCCGCGCTCGCGGCATTAGTCGCCGAAGAGGTCGCAGCGGCAGCGACCGCGTCGGTAGAAGTTTTCGCGGCGCGATCCTTACGCCGCTTTTCCTTGCGCGATCCCGATCCCGAATCCGTAGAGCTTGCGGACGATGTATTCAACGCCGCGAGAGTATCCGGCTTAGACGCGTGTCGATTAGTATTACGCGGCGTCCGTTAAGCTAAATCGGGAAATAAAGATTTTTCCAGCGGCGGCGGGGCACGATAACGCTGGGCCAGCTGATGGCTTCTCTCCACGCGTGTCGCGACGTATTCTAGCGCCTCAAGATCCTCGACTTCATCTCGACGTACGGCAATGTATGCTGCCTATGACCTCCGTGTAAGACCTAACACAGTCACGTAACATGTAAACATTGCGCTCGTATTCCTACGACTCGGTGTTCAGTGTGAACCGCGATCTCGTTCTTGTATCAATGAGATAATAGTTTATGGAATTCTTACTTACGGCTATTTAGCGGCTTGTTGTTCAGGACGTGAGAGAAATTTTTGCTAGAATTATTTAAAAATTTAAAATGTTGAGCGAAACAGAAAGAATGGAACTGCTTGCGATACGAGGATATGGTGATCGTGTTAGGTCATACGCGGAGGTAGGAAATTTGTTTAAAATACTCATCCAAATCGTAATCCTATTTCAAAATCTACAGTCCACAGAACAGTGACACGATTTGAACAAACAGGTGCAGTCAAAGACCGATCGCGCAGTAGAAGACCAAAATTGGCAGCAAGTGATAATAAAACTTTAGATATTCTGCAATCATTAGTGGAAAATCCTCATTTATCCGTGAAGAAGGTAGCACAAACAAATGATATTAGTAAATCTTCCACTCATAGAATTTTGAAGAAGCAAAGATATCATCCTTACAAAATTACTATCACTCAAGAGCTGACTGTAAATGATTTTGACAAAAGAATTGAGTTTCGCAAGGAAATAATGAATTGATATGATCAAAATAATAACTTTTTAGATTATTTAATTTTTTCAGATGAAGCAACATTTGAATTAAACGGAGCTGTTAATCGACATAACTGTAGATACTGGACTGATAAAAATCTTCATTGGATGTGTGACCTTCGTACACAGTATCCGGAAAAAATTAATGTTTGGGCGGGTTTATGTCAACGTTGTATTATTGGTCCATTTTTTATTGATAGAAATTTAAACGCCGAAAAATATCTAAATTTATTACAAAATCAAATTATACCTACAATTCAAAATTCATTTGCCGAAGATATGCAAAATGTTTGGTTCCAACAGGATGGCGCAACTCCACATTATGCTATAAGAGTAAGACAATTTTTAGACCGCACTTTTCCAAATAAATGGATAGGCAGAAGAGGTGCAATAGAGTGGCCACTCAGATCACCAGATTTGTCACCTTTAGATTATTTTTTTGGGGACATTTAAGAAATAATGTTTATGTGACTAAACCACGTAATCTAGAGGAGCTCAGAAATCGGATATTAAACGAAGCAAATCTTGTCACACTTGAGCAAATACGAAATGTATTAAGCAATTTTTATGTACGCTTGGGTCATTGTCAAACCGTACACGGACGACAATTTGAGCATTTGTTCAATTAAAATCACCACATACACAGCAGAGAAGGTTTGGAGTCATGAAATACTGCGGGAGTGACGAACCGTGGGGTCCTTATCTCTGCTGTAACACACACACACACACACACACACACAAAAGCGGTGTAACCGTGTCCGACCGTGCGTAAAACCTCTACGCGCGACATACCTCGAGTTATGATTTTCACGGTCCATAACTCGGAAAATACTTGATAGAAAAATATTTTGTTATAGTGTTTTGGAAAGATCTCGACGTGAACTATCAGAATATTCAATAAAAAATAGGGTGGTTCCATTTAAAAAATTGAAGATAACCTTCATGTGACCTTCAAACGACTTTTCAAGGTCAAACCAATGACACCATCTTATGGCCCCCTTCAAGCCATACAACTTTTGTCTGAATCATTTCTTTCTAAAATGCATAGTTTATGAAATATTCGACCGTTCCGGGACTTTTGGGACACCCTGTATATGTATACAGAGTAATATATGTACAGGGTGTTCAAAAAGTCCCGGACCGGTTGAATAACTTGTAAAGTAGGCGTCGCACTGAAAAATGGCCTAGATAAAAGTTGTAGGAAATATCCCTGGCTATCTGATGGTGACCTTGGCTGTAACTTTGGCCTTGACCTTCAAGGTCATTTGAAGGTCAAATCGATTTTTTTAAATGGAACGCCATATTTTTGACCCCGGAAATGAATAGAGCGGAAAATTTTACGTTCAGATATGACCTTGATCATTTTAAAAATTTGATCTCTGAAGGTCGAGCGATGATCAAGGCAGGATCAAGTACAGGTTGGCCTGATACCTTGAAAGTAGGCGTCGCACAGAAAAATGACCAAGACAAAAGTAGATTATTCGATGGTGACATTGGCTGTGACCTAGACTTTAATCTTTAACCGCCATATTGCATCCGTCATCTTGAATTTTCAAAATATGATTTCAGATTCGTAACCAGCGATCTGAAAAACCCGAAACAGTTTTCAGTCCAAATTCGAAAAAATTAAGAATTTTTTGTCTACCATGTTGGATTTGACCGCCATATTGAATCTGCCATCTTGAATTCGTAACCAGCGATCTCAAAAACCCGAAACAGTTTTCAGTCCAAATTCGAGAAAATTAAGAATTTTAGTCTACCATGTTGGATTTGTCTGCCATCTTAAATTGATTTCAGATTCGAAATCAGCAACTCAAAAAACCCCCAGAAACAAATTTTGGTGTATTTTAGTTAACAATTGTCGTCTACTACTTTTGGCACGAAATTTAGAAAACAGCCTACCACTTAACCGGTTAAATATTGAGTTGTGAGACTGCAGTAATTACATCTCTAAATCGGGTTTATTTTACTTACGCTAATGTGAATATTAGTAGTTCATCAATTTGAATGTTCATCATTGAGTACTCTTCTTGCTTCTGCCATTTCATTATTACTTTCAAGAACTGTGTGTGACTTTCTTCTTTGATAGAGCTGCTTTTTTTCATAGCTCATCTCTGTAATTTTTATATCAGGCGTCTGTATCGCTGTTCATGTTGTTATTTTTTTATTTTTTGCTTGAACGTCTTGGATTTTTCCTACACCTTAAGATAACATGGCTCCTCTCACTGAACGTGAGCGAATACTTATTCTTATGATAAAAGGCTATGGAAATATGACGAGATCTAATAAAGATGTACAGATTTTATTCAACGATACTTTTAGGGTAGAAGGTGAACAGATATCCAAATCGACTGTACAAAGAACAATTGCACGTTTCAATTTGAGTGGAAGTGTAAAGGATCTCCCTAGATCGGGTCGCCCTGTTACAGCAACTAGTCCAGAAAAGCAGCTGGATGTTGCTCTTTCAATTACTGAAGATCGTCACAGTACAATTAGGAAATTAAATCAGCAACATGATATTAGTGTAGGATCTACACATAATATTTTGAAAAAAAAATTAAAGTTCCATCCATACAAAATTAAACTTGTACATGAACTGCTTGAGGATGATCCTGATAGACGCATTCAGTTTTGTGAATTGATGATGGCCCAAATAGATGCTGATGGATATTTATTGAATAGAATTTTATTTTCAGACGAAGCTACGTTTGAACTTAATGGCAATCTCAATAGACATAATTTTAGGTATTGGAGTGATAACAATCCAAGATGGATGTCTGATACTCGCAGTACTCAATATCCTCAAAAATTGAATGTCTGGGCCGGGATTATTAATGACAGAATAGTTGGGCCTTTTTTTATTGACGGAAATCTTACTGCGGTGAAGTACGAAGACATGTTGCGAAATGAAATCATACCGGCGATTCAGGCAATTGTGGGCGATGATTTTCATCAGACGTGGTTTCAGCAAGATGGTGCAGCTCCTCATTATGGCCGAAATGTTCGTGCCTACTTAAACACAGTATTTCCAGCAAGGTGGATAGGGAGAAGAGGAGCTATAGAATGGCCAGCCAAATCCCCTGTTCTTACACCGCTTGATTATTTTTTGTGGGGTTACCTCAAAAATAGGGTATATCGAACGAAACCAGCAAACCTCAATGAACTTCAACAGAGAATAATAGATGAAATCATTGCCATTGATGCAGACATGATTCGCCAAGCTATAGCAGGATTTTACAACCGCATAGCGTATTGCCAGACAGCTGGGGGCGAAAACTTTGAACATTTGCTCAAATAAATAACTTCCAATCTTGCAGCAATTGCTTGGCTTCACCCAACCTTGCCTTAACCGGCTGGGATTGATGTCAGTCTTGCCTTCACTGGCCGGGCATCACCCAACCTTGCCTTAACCGGCTGGGATTGATGTCAGTCTTGCCTTCACTGGCCGGGCATCACCCAACCTTGCCTTAACCGGCTGGGATGGAGGCCTTGCCAACTATCAGAGGTCAAATTTTAAAATGGTCAAGGTCATATCTGAACGTAAAATTTTCCGCTCTATTCATTTCCGGGGTCAAAAATATGGCGTTCCATTTAAAAAAATCGATTTGACCTTCAAATGACCTTGAAGGTCAAGGCCAAAGTTACAGCCAAGGTCACCATCAGATAGCCAGGGATATTTCCTACAACTTTTATCTAGGCCATTTTTCAGTGCGACGCCTACTTTACAAGTTATTCAACCGGTCCGGGACTTTTTGAACACCCTGTATATGTTTTCTTATAGCTATTATAATCTCAATTATACATGAGAGAGAGGGAAGAGAGGGGGGAAAGAGAGAGGGGTGAGAGAGAGGGGAGTGCGGAAGAGAGAGGGGTGAGGGGGGAGAGAGAGGGGAGAGGGGCGAGAGAGGGGGAAGGGAGGGAGAGAGAGGGAAGGGTGGGAGAGGGTGGGGGAAAAGAAAGAGGGAGAGGGAAAGAGAGAAAGGGAGTGGTAGGGAGAGGGAGAGAGTGAGAAACTATTGTATTATTTTATATACAGGGTGTCTTTGAACTCAGTGCCAAAACTGGTACAGCGGCTTTAGCACATAAAAACAAGTCGATAATGTCTAATAAACATATGTCCGAATCCGAACAGTTTCGGAGTTATAGGGTATTGAAGTCGCTTTCGTAAGAAAACATAAATTGAAGTAAATGTTGTTTAATTTTCTTTATTTTGTTTAAAACATAAATTGAAGTAAATGTTGCTTAATTTTTTTTATTCTGTTTAAAGCGCTTTACAAAAGGTGCTCAAAAATTCTTTCGTCGACTTCAACACATTTTCTAGCACAAATTATTAAATTGTTTCGAGCTTTTTGAAAAATGTTTGGAGTTTCGCGCATGACATCGGCAGCATTAAGTGTCAGTTGCCATAGTTGTGTTGAATCGTGGATTTCATTCTGGTAGATTAGATTTTTCATTCGTCCCCAAAGGAAAAATCTAGTTTCTCCATGACCGCTATTCTAATAGAATTGGAAGAGGTCAGGATACTGCTGTTAAATAGCCAGCGAGTAGTCCCGACCTTATTATGGTATAAACCACTGGATTTTTTCCTTTGAGGACGAATGAAAGATTTAGTCTATCAGAATGAGATCCTCGATTCAGAACAACTATGGTAACTGACTCTTAATGCTGCCGATGTCATGCGTGAAACTCCAAACATTTTTCAAAAAGCTCGAAACAATTTATTAATTCGTGCTGGAAAGTGTAACAAAGTCGATGGAGGAATTCTTGAGCACCTTTTGTAAAGTTTTAAACAGAGTAGAGAACATTCAACATTTACTTCAATTTATGTTTTCTTACGAAACCAACTTCAATACCCTATAATTCTAAAACCGTTCGGATTCAAACATATGTTTATAAGATATTTTCGACTTATTTTTATGTGCTAAAGCTGATGTACCAGTTTTGGCACTAAGTTCAGAGACACCCAGTATATATGTGTAAAGAAAGTACAGGGTACTTCCTTTGGAATTATCCTGCACACTCTCACGGCGCGCAGGTAAAACAGGTTTCTACACACACAAGAAGAGAGAGAGAAAAGTAAGAGAGAGAAAAGTAAGAGAGACGTGACCACGTGCAATGATTGATGTAATAAATTGAAAAGTTACGAATGTAAAGATTGTAATTGGGGAAAAGACATAGTGAATAATTGACATTTAATGTCGTTTCTCTTTTTACAGGTAAGCCTAGTAAATAGTTGTAAATAGGAACACGAATAATAAAATTAAAGAAAAACTCTTTTTACAGGAGAAACTCAGTTATGTTATTGTTCCTGCCTTTACTTAATTAGTAGAGAGAATAAGAATTCTTATAAAACGACATTATCGTCAAGAAAAACAGGACTATGGATAAACTAAGGTTCGATTTTGTTGTGAAAGCAGCAGGGGATGGGAAAACAAACGTAATTGCCCTAACCTCTATTGGAACACAGGAGAACAGGAACTTTATTATGCCGGCAGAATACCAAGCAATGAATTTACACACAATTCTTGAAAAAACAAAAGCTTACGGCAGAATAAGGAATACGCTAAAAAAAAGGCACCAGAAGAGAGGAATATGGATAACTCTTACAGAAGATTTGAAAAAAACTTATCTAGATGAAGAAGAAAATGTAATGTTTAATGAATATTATTTAGAAGAAGTTGAGGGAGAAACACTAGAAAAGAAAGACACTAAAGTCACAGAAGACGCTATGACTAAATTATTAGAAAAACTCATAAACCAGCAGCAAAATTATGAATGTCAAAATCTGCAAAAAATCTCAGAGAAATTTATATTAGAAAAATACTCAACAAAAAGTACCAATGCATATCAATGGGTACAAGATTTTGAGAATGAATGTCATCGCTTTGAAATAATACAAGATAGAAAGAAAATTGAAATTTTCAAACTATTCCTAGAGAAATCTTGCCTAGATTGGTACAGCAGCATGATGATAAAATTATCTATAGACTCAGAGTGGGAAAAGTGGAGAAAAAGTTTTATTGAAACTTACGCAAATAAAGGATGGAGCCAAATTAGATATGCAATGTCATTTAGATACCAAACAGGGTCACTGCTAGAATATGCAGTGAAGAAAGAAAAGCTTATATTAGAGGTAAGGAAAACTATTGATACTGGTACATTAATAGACCTAATAGCTGCAGGTTTACCAAATTTCATAACAGACAGGATTGACAGAGAGGCATTACAAGAGACTGAAGATTTATTTAATGAGATAGGAAAACTAGAGCACATGACTGAAAAAAGAAAATTTGGAGAAAAAAAAATAATAACCAAAATGGAAAATAAAGTCACAAGAACACCATGTAAAATTTGTGAGAAAAATAACAAAGGTGCACGTTATTACCCCGAAGCATTATGTTGGTTTAAACCGAAAAATAATGAAGAAAAAGAAATGAAAAAATAGAATTTGTAAATAATTCGATACTAGAAAATGCATTGATAAAAGAAAATCCAAAAAACTAGATTTAACACCATTGATTAAAGTAAAGGTATTGCTTAACGACACTCTGGAAGTTAATGGCATTTATGACTCCGGTTCAAACGTATCTTTGATAAATTCAAGATTGTTGAAAAAGAAGAGAAAACAAATAAGCAATACTAGTAATACAAATTTAAAAACAATCAATGGTGTCAAAAAAACGGATGGATTAATAACTGTAAAAACAAAAATCTTTAATATAGAAAATATGATGGATATTTTTGTTATAAACAGTGAAGATTTCAATTATGATTTCCTGATTGGCCTAGATTGCATTAAAAAATTTAAATTATGCCAAAATGAAAAATTAGAAATAAAACAGAGAATAATTCCTAGTCTAAAAGGAGAAGAAATAAAGAATAACTATGATGATAAAGAGGAAAAGAACTTGAAAGAAGAAAGGACTGATTTAATAAAAAAGGAAAGAAGATATGAAATTAAAGGAGAAGAGAAAAACTACACGATAAATTTTAATGAACACATAGATGGAAAAAATTTTGAAATAATTACAGATCATTTAGAATATGAAGAGAAAAATGAGATTGATAAACTTATAAAAAAATATGGAGCAACATTTGCGAAAGATAAATATGATATAGGAACAGTGAGGAATTATGAAGCTCACATAGATCTACTAATTGAAAAATATCCTAGTAAAAGACCGTACAGATGTACGAGTGAAGACAGGAAAGAAATTGAACAACAAATCGCTAAATTACTAGAAACAAAATTAATTGAAGAATCATACAGTCCATTTGCCGCTCCGGTAACCTTGGCATACAAACGAGAAGAGAATAAAAAAACAAGATTATGTATAGATTTTCGGGACTTAAATAAAATAGTGGTGCCTCAATCACAGCCGTTCCCTTTGATCGAAGATCTTATGGAGAAAACAAGAGACTGTAAGTACTTTTCCACATTAGACATAAACTCAGCATTCTGGGCAATACCTTTGAAAATTGAAGATAGAAAAAAAACAGCACTTGTAACACAAGAGGGGCACTTTCAATGGACTTGCCTACCATTTTGGTTGAAAACCTCGCCAGCGATTTTCCAAAGGATTTTGAGCAACATTATAAGAAAACATAAACTTGCGGACTTTGTAGTCAATTATATCGATGACATACTAGTTTTTTCAAAAACATTTGCTAAGCATATTGAACACTTAACACAATTATTGGAAGCAATAAGGAGTGAAGGTTTGAAATTAAAGTTTTCAAAATGTGCGTTTGCAAGGAATTGGGTAAAGTATTTGGGTCACATAATACAAAACAATTCAATACGCCCATTAAAAGACAATCTAGTATTAATAAGAAATTTTCCTACACCAAAAACACAAAAAAATGTTAGACAATTTTTGGGAAAGGTAAACTTTTACAATAAATACGTAAAAGACAATGCAATTATTTTAGATCCACTACACAATCTGCTAAGGAAAAATCAACAATTTATGTGGACGGAAGATTGTCAGGCATCATTTAATAGAATAAAAGATCTTCTTTGTCATCAACCAATTTTAGGAATATTTGATCAAAAGTTACCAATAAACATATACACGGATGCTAGTTTAAAAGGAATAGGAGCGATTTTAAAACAACCACAAATGAATGGAAAAGAAAAACCAATCGCATATTTTTCAAAAAAATTGAATGATGCCCAAAAGAAAAAAAAAGCCATTTATCTAGAACGCCTAGCTATAAAGGAAGCTGTAAAATACTGGCAACACCGGCTCATAAGAAAAAAATTTACAGTTTTTTCGGACCACAAGCCGTTAGAAAATATGAATATAAAATGTAGGACCGACGAAGAACTGGGTGATTTGACATATTATTTATCTCAATACAACTTCAACATAAAATATTCTCCAGGTAAATACAACCTAGAAGCAGACTGTTTAAGCAGAAATCCGGTCCTAGAACCAAATGAAAACGAAGATGAACAGCTAAAAATTGTAAACCTCATAAAATCAGAAGAAATTATTAGCGACCAAGAAAAGAACGAAGATTTGCAAATTGAAAGGAAAAAAATGATACAAAAGAATAAAATATACTATAAAAAGATAAGAAAAAAAGAAAAGATTGTACTATCAGAAAAACTCAGTGTAGAATTTATCAAAAAAATTCATGAGCACTATTGCCACATAGGTATAGAACAAATGAAAAACAAAATTAGCCCTTTTTATACGAGCAAAAATCTACTGCTGAACATAAAAAAATATGTAAAAACTGCACAATATGCATAAAGAATAAATCTAGAGGTCAAGATAAATATGGCCTAATATCTCATTTAGGACCGGCGGAACGACCGTTCGAGATTATATCAATAGATACAATTGGAGGATTTGGAGGATTAAGATCAACAAAAAAATACCTACACTTACTAGTTGACCATTTTACAAGATACGCCTGGATATTGACGTCAAAGACTCAGAGTGCCAATGATTTCATAAAATTAGTAAAAAAAGTTACGAAAGACGAAAAGATTGGCATGGTACTAACAGACCAATACCCAGGAATAAATTCGAAAGAATTTAAGGATTTTCTAGAAGAAGAAAAAATACCATTGATCTTCACAGCAGTAAACTCACCTTTCTCCAACGGACTCAATGAAAGATTGAACCAGACATTGGTAAATAAAATAAGATGCACAATAAACGATACAGAAAAAAAAATTGCATGGACGACAATTGCCCAAGAATGCACAAAAAGATATAATGAAACAGAGCATACAGTCACAAGTTTTATACCTAAATACTTACTGGAAGGGGAAAACACTACAATTTTACCAAAAGAATTGAAACAGGAGAAAACACAAAGCGACCTACAGAAAGACAGAAAACTCGCTCTCCATAGGACAAAACAATCACACAACTACAACAAGAAGATATTTGACAAAAGCAGAAAACAATTGGAATTCAAGGTTGGAGACATGGTTTTCGTAGAAAACACGCTTTGTGTTTTCTCCTGTTTCAATTCTTTTGGTAAAATTGTAGTGTTTTCCCCTTCCAGTAAGTATTTAGGTGTAAAACTTGTGACTGTATGCTCTGTTTCATTATATCTTTTTGTGCATTCTTGGGCAATTGTCGTCACAGTAACAGTTGTAACATAACAATTGTCGTCACAGTAACAGTAACATAACAATTGTCGTCACAGTAACAGACTGAACAGGAAAAAGTTAGATGAGTTGAAGATCGGTCCCTACAAAATCTTAAAGAAAATATCAAATTCTATATATAAAATAGACACTGGACACAAAAAAACAGAGTCAAACATGTTTCACATAACGAAACTAACACCAGCACCCGTTACGCCGAATGAATGAAGAAAAATACATTGGTTATCTATAGTCGAAAGGAAAATTTTTACAAAATTTTGTCCCCAAGCGGGGAGATGTAAAGAAAGTACAGGGTACTTCCTTTGGAATTATCCTGCACACTCTCACGGCGCGCAGGTAAAACAGGTTTCTACACACACAAGAAGAGAGAGAGAAAAGTAAGAGAGAGAAAAGTAAGAGAGACGTGACCACGTGCAATGATTGATGTAATAAATTGAAAAGTTACGAATGTAAAGATTGTAATTGGGGAAAAGACATAGTGAATAATTGACATTTAATGTCGTTTCTCTTTTTACAGGTAAGCCTAGTAAATAGTTGTAAATAGGAACACGAATAATAAAATTAAAGAAAAACTCTTTTTACAGGAGAAACTCAGTTATGTTATTGTTCCTGCCTTTACTTAATTAGTAGAGAGAATAAGAATCCTTATATATGTATATGGGTATATACAGGGTGTCCCAAAGCACCCGTGCCAACGCTCGTGAGAAGGTAGAATGGATCGAGATGAACAAAAAAGTCCAATGCCATTTTTCTAAATTCGCAATAATTATTGCGTTATTAATTAAAATATCTCAGCTAATGAGCGCGTGGAAAGCGGTAGGCCGGAATCAGTAGGCCGGAACAGTATGTAAGATGGCTTATTTGTTTACGTGTCTTAGCAACAAATGTCACGCGTCGCTCGCCGCTTGCTGCGTGACTCCACCTCTCGCTCAGATGATGCTTATCGTAATCTATCGCTTTACTATATCGAATCCGAAAGAAATGATATTGTTTTCTATCATTCTCTATCGTTTCCTGTTAGGAGAGTATTCATTCGTAGGAATATGATAAAATACCTATGGAGATTTATCGTGTTCTATCGTTTTATTCCAGTCTATCATAAATAAATTATTGAAAATCTTTCGTAATCAATGATGTATTAACGATAGGAGAAATTTAGAGTTGTCTAACGTATAATTACGAAAGAAAACCCTTCGTTGTCAACCAACATGTATCAACAATACTTGACATAACATTGATATCTAGGTATAGTTACCATAGAAAGCGCATCGTAATCTATTTTGAAGTCATTAAAGTGGATATTTTTTTATCGTATTATTACAAAGATCGTAGTACATGACTAAATATCTCGCGCGTCGTAATTCTCTAATAAGATACTCGCAAAAGGAGAACATAAAGTGTCACTCGTGATGAATATTAATCATGATAGACTTCCGTTAATTCACGTTTCGTGAAAAAGGAAACAATAAGAAAGATAAGAGAATTTGATGCTGCAAATAATATACGTACGAAAGAAAATGATTGAGAATCAATCGTGAATTTACGGTAATCTTTCATCAATGTAAGATGTATAAGTACGGTACAACACAATAAGAAACAAAATTAGAATTGTGGATGCTGAAAATGAGATACTTATAAAAAAGAAACATAAAGAATCTATCGTGTAAATTTACGCTTATAAACTTTCGTTAATTTACTATTCACATTTATTATACAATGCAGTAAATGCAATGCAATCGCTTTCTATCGGTTTCTTTTGATTCTTTCGTCAGGGTTCCGACAAATGTTCACATATAAGAATATTCGATACACATATTAAAGATTATAAAGCCTCCGCTAGTAGCGGTTCCCGTAAGACATCTTATTTTGATACATGTAGGCTATTGTCTAGGTATTTTTAAAAGGAACTAATTCTTTAATGGAATTTTATTGATTTATACGATCATTCCACACTGAAATAAGTTAAAAACAAAAATGCTATTAAATTAAGGGGTGCACTTCGGAGATATTAACCAAAAATATCATTTTTCATTGTTTTTGAAATATCTCTAAAACGACGCAAAATACAGAAAAAGTACAAGAGAACTTTGTTGTAGGAAATAAAATTTGCCATCGAATAGGTGCATAAAAAAATTTTTTGCGATATCGGTGACTCAAGAAATAAGATTAAAACGGAACTGAAAAATAGCTAAAATTTGAAAAAGAAAAAAAATTTTCTTTTACATTTTTGCGTATAACTTTTCTTTTCATCAGTTTAAGCATTTTTTTTGTTCTGAGATAAAAAAAGACATTCTAACGAAAAAATGCGGGGTCAAAATAATTTTTACGACAAATAGTGACCGAGATATCGTTCACGCAAGTTGAATGGTTTCAGTCGGTTTTTCAGTGTTTTGCTTTTATTTTAATTTAATTGTAGACGATAAGATTATTAAACGTTTAAGACGCGCGTGAATTAGCGATGCGCGGATCGATTGCGCGGAGAATGATCTCCTTTCGCGACGGTTCGATATCCACACAGTCGTTCGGGATCAGCTGATACAATAAAACGTGCTTATTGACGCGAGTCTCCTTTGACCTACTTATACACTGTATCCATATAACTTAGATCGAGTATTAAAGCCTTTATCGTGATATTCGAGTTATTCTTATTTGTACGTTTCCTGACAAGCCGCTCCTAATAAAGGGAATTACTAATTTGAATATAGTAATTTCCCACAAAATTCAAAAGTGGAATTATTCGGATCGCAGTATTGGATCGAATCTTTTGAGTGCACGTGTTCACGGAGTGATTTTGCAGTGCCTGACTTTTGACTGTGAGACTCGCGTTGCAATAAAATTTACGAACCGCGAAATTGTTTGACGGCGGTGCGTGGACTATTTTTTTTTCTTTCTTCTTTCTCTTTTTTTTGTGTCAGCTTTGTGATCCCGCGACTCGATAATTGTTAACTGCCGTGATTATCGCGGATCGTTAACGGCCAAATTTGCACGGTGTTTTTGCTTTGTGCCGCTGTGACATTGAAACAGTATATTCTAGACTTTTATCGGCTTGTGACCTTTTTGACGGGTAATATTGTGTGCTTTCCGTTGTTGTTATATCGGGTGAGCGGTGACTTTGCTGCGTGACTTATGAAATTTTGGTAACGAACTGTTATTATTGCGAGGATGGATCGCCTGCCTCAGGACAAATTAAACGAATTGACTGTCGTGAATTTGAAGGAGATTGCGCGACGGGTCGGATTGTCTACGGGCGGAGTAAAGGTTGAGTTGGTATCGCGAATATTGTCCGCCGGCGAGGACCGGTGGCAGAGTGTATATGAGCGTCTTATGGGCGGTGATTTGGGGCAGGATTCATCGGCAGACTTGGATGCGGATGCACCGGGGCGACAATCGAACTTTGGTGAAGTGGCGCCTCAGTTTGAGGAGGTTGCTGTCGCTCCGAATGATCCTGCGTTGCCGCCGGAATTTATGGCGAGAGAGATCGAAATTTTGAGACGCGACAAGGCTCTTCTGGAGAGAGAATTGAATCTCGTCCGTCGAGAAGCGAGCATGACGCCGAGTATCGAAGACAATACTAGCAACCGCATTATCGATTCAAAAGTCAACATACGAGTCATTAGTGATTTATTGAGTGAGTTTGGCGGCGACTGCGACAATTTCGAAACATGGAAGAGACAAGTTGAATTGTTGCGTACAACATATCGATTGGATGAGAATTCGACCAAAATATTAATCAGTTTGAGGCTGAAGAACAAAGCTTTGAGCTGGTTTCATTCGAAACCAGAACATTTACAGTTGAATGCGGCAGAATTGTTATCGGAGATGTCTCGCATGTTCGATAATCGCCTCAGTCAGCTAACATTGAGGCGAGATTTTGAGAAGCGCAAGTGGCGAAGCGGCGAAACGTTTGCAGAATACTATCACGAAAAAGTGATTCTCGCTAACAGAGCATCCGTCGACGAGGAGGAGCTCGTTGACTGCTTAATCGACGGGGTGCAGGACACACGTATGCGGAACCAGGCGCGGATGCTGCGCTTTACGTCAACGGTGGACGTATTAGACGCATTCAAGAAGCTGTCGTTGGATGGCGAGGCGAGAGGCGGCGGAGAGCGAGCTGCAAAGGGACAGCGACCGATGCCGAAATCAGGAGGAGGAGGAATAGCTGCGGCGAAAAACAGTATCGTCCGCTGCTATAATTGCGGAGCGACAGGACATTTCTCCAGAGACTGCAAGGAGGAACAGAAGCGGGCGAGGAGCTTGTGCTTTGGATGCGGTAGTCTGGAGCATCGCATGAAGGAGTGTCCGAAGTCGCGGCCGAATGCGGAGAATACAGCGAGCGTGGTCCAGACGATCTCACCGAGCGCTCCATACCTGGTAACTCTCGCGTATCAGATCGCGGACGCGTCCGGTAGCAAATGTAAATACTCGTTGATGGCGATGATTGATTCGGGGTCTCCTATTAGTTTAATTAAAAGCGATTTCGTGCCTGCTCATATTCGTATGCCAATTATTAAACAACAATCTTTTTACAGTATTAACGGAGCTAAATTGGAGATACTCGGGACTTTCGAGGATGTTGTCGAGGTCAACGATATCGAGTTGAAAATAATTTTTGTCGTTGTGCCGGATACAGCGATAACGTGTGCGGCTTTGCTCGATCGGGACTTTACATCGTCGCCGTTAGTTAAAATAACATTGGGGAAAAAATTTAATGTTTCAAGGACAGATTCGCGAACGGTGGATAGCTCGAACTTTTCGAAGCAAATTCTGCACATTTTGTATGTTGACCGCCCGTTGTCTGTTGCCGAGGCAATGAATATTAATCCACAGATTAATTTTAAAATAAAAGAACGCGTCGAAGAATTGTATAGAAACGAATGTATTATTGACACAGGAATTGCGAGTCCTCAAAGAGAAATTGAAATGAATATTAATTTAACGCATGATCGGCCTATTAGTTTCAGATTGCGAAGACTCTCATTTGCCGATAAAAAAAAAAATTAAAACAAATTTTGGATAAATTGTTACAGGAGCAAACAATAAGACCGAGCAATTCTCCATACGCTTTCCCAATTGTACTTGTACGTAAGAAAGATGGTGAATCGCGATTATGTATTGACTATCGCGAACTTAATAAAATAACGGTGAAAGATAATTTTCCGACCCCTTTGATTGATGATCACTTAGACAGATTGCGCGGAAAATCCTACTTTTCTAGCCTCGATTTGAGAAACGGATTCCACCACGTTAAGATTGCCGACGGATCGGTAGGGTATACGTCTTTTGTAACTCCCTTGGGTCAATTTGAATTTTTAAAAATGCCTTTCGGGTTGACGAATGCTCCGCGGGTTTTCCAGCGGTACATTAACAACATTTTTCGCGATTTGATTCGGGAGAATAAAATATTGGTATATCTTGACGATATATTAATCGCGACCGAAAACGTTGACGAGCACTTGGAAATTCTTCGTGAAGTTTTTGATTTGGCTCGGCAACACAGGTTGTAATTCCGCTTGGATAAATGCTCGTTTCTATACCGCGAGATTGTCTATCTTGGCTATTCGATTGGAGAGAACGGCATTCGACCCAGCGCTACGAACGTGGAATCTGTTGTCGATTTTCCGGTACCGCGTAATACAAAGGAGGTTCACCGTTTTGTAGGTCTCGCGAATTATTTCCGTAGATTTATAAAAAATTTTTCGATCATTGCAAAACTGCTCTATGATTTAATAAAAAGAATGTAGTTTTTAAATTTGGACCTGAAGAAAATCACGTATTTGAACTATTAAAAAATTTATTGTCGTCACAGCCGATTCTTGCCATTTATTCGCCGAAATTATTAACGGAATTGCATTGCGACGCCAGTGCTAGCGGATTTGGTGCAATTTTATTGCAAAAACAGAATGACGGTACGATGCGACCCGTATCTTATTTTAGTCGCAGAACTACGGCGACCGAAGCACGATATCACAGCTTTGAGCTGGAATGTTTAGCGGTTATATGCGCGATTAAAAGATATCATATTTATTTGTCGGGGATTCCGTTTACTATCGTTACGGATTGTGATAGTTTCCGCCTTACACTGAGCAAGCAAACTGTTAACCCGCGTATTTCGAGATGGGCGATGTTTTTACAGGATTATGATTATAAGATCGAGCATCGCCCGGGCAAGCGAATGTCACATGTTGATGCATTGAGCCGGTGTAACAGCGTATTAATTTTGGAAGCCAATACATTCGAACAAACATTGTCGATTCGACAAGATAGAGATAAAGAGATTTGCGAAATTCGAGATAAGTTGGAAAACAGTGAGGATAAATTTTATGAGTTGAGAGACGGTTTAGTTTACCGTCTCATCAATTTAAGAATAAAAAATTATTGTTTTACGTCCCGAAGTGTATGGAATTAAATGTAATTAGAACTTGTCATGACGATTTGGGCCACTTCGGAGTCGATAAAGTTGTCGATAATGTGATGAAGGTTTATTGGTTTCCGAATTTAAGAGAAAAAGTACGAGAATATATATTGAATTGTTTAAAATGTATCGAATTCTCCCCAGCTTCCGGGAAAATTGAAGGATATTTACACAATATTCCGAAAGGAAAATCGCCGTTTCAAACAATACACGCCGATCATTACGGACCTCTAGAAAAAACGGGGAAAGGCTACCGATATATTTTCTCATTGATAGATGGATTTACGAAATTCATAAAATTATATCCTTGTAAGACAACAAAGACTGAGGAGGTAATTCGACACTTAAAAGACTATTTTCGCGCATATAGTAAGCCTAGCCGCTTGATAAGCGATCGAGGAACGTGTTTTACGTCGCAAGCGTTCGAGAAATTTATGAATGAAGAATCTATCCGTCACACTTTGATTGCCGTCGGTACTCCCCGCGCTAACGGACAAGTCGAGCGTTTTAATCGTATCCTTACGCCAACGTTAGCAAAATTATGCGATACGCCGGAAAAATGGGATAGAGCACTAGAAGATGTCGAATTTTCCTTGAATAATACGCGCTGTCGAAGTATAGATAATACTCCCAGTCAATTGCTGTTTGGGATCGATCAATTAGGAATTGTGAAAGACGAGATCCGTACTCTACTCAACCCGTATTCTGATGGCGATAGAAATTTAGAAGCCACTCGAGAGCGTGCGGCGAACGTCATGGAAAATTGTCAACGAGCGAACGAAACCTATTATAATAACAAGCGAAAGCGTGCTACTACCTACAAAGTAGGTGATTACGTGGTAATTACCAATACTGATGTAACGCCGGGAGTGAATAAGAAATTAATTCCGAAGTTCAAAGGCCCATATATTGTAAAAACCGTTTTGGACAATGATCGTTATATCGTATCTGATATTGAGGGTTTTCAGATAACTCAATTACCGTACACGGGAACTGTAAGCGCAGACCACATGAAAATTTATATTAACCATTAAACCCTCAGATGTTTATATTTCGTATTTATTATTGTATTTGATAAGCGTATTATATATATTTATATTTTGACGAGTATTGACTGTATTATATTTCACTTTGCGCATTTATTATACTCATGGCCGAGACGGCCATATTGTCAGGCTGGTCAAACTGTAGACGATAAGATTATTAAACGTTTAAGACGCGTGTGAATTAGCGATGCGCGGATTGATTGCGCGGAGAATGATCTCCTTTCGCGACGGTTCGATATCCACACAGTCGTTCGGGATCAGCTGATACAATAACACGTGCTTATTGACGCGAGTCTCCTTTGACCTACTTATACACTGTATCCATATAACTTAGATCGAGTATTAAAGCCTTTATCGTGATATTCGAGTTATTCTTATTTGTACGTTTCCTGACAAGCCGCTCCTAATAAAGGGAATTACTAATTTGAATATAGTAATTTCCCACATAATGTAATTTAAACTGTTTTTTTTATTACAAACATCAATAAAAAGATATGTATTTTATATAAAAAAAAATTTTAGAAATCAAATGTATATTTTCAATAAATTGTGTATTACATAATGCTATAAAATATAATATTAACATTTTTAATAAAAGCGATTAATATAATGCGTCATATAGCCAATAATTGTTTTGAGATAAAATTTAAAATTATATTCTTAAGAAGAGTCTTTTTCAGGCACAACAACTGAACAATTTTCAATTTCCATGTCGATTTCATTGTCTATATTAGTATTGACTGTATTATATTTCACTTTGCGCATTTATTATACTCATGGCCGAGACGGCCATATTGTCAGGCTGGCCAAACTGTAGACGATAAGATTATTAAACGTTTAAGACGCGCGTGAACATCATCATTAGTTTCAAACGTTTTGGTGTTTTCACAAATTTTATTTCATAATTATAAGTATAACAATTAGAAACTGCATTATAATTCATCATTTTACTTTATTTTTATTTTTATTACTTGCATAGCAAAAATAAATATCAATTTTATGGCTGTTAGAATTATATCGCAGTGCACTATCTAGCTAGTTACTTATTTGATTTACGCGGGCTAGGGCCACAGCGGAGAGACAGTTCCGTCCTATCTGATTACTATTATTGCACGTAGTCAGAGCCTGGGCTCCCCGTAGGTCGCTTGTTCAATACCAAAGATACCAAAGATACTCAGTTATATTATACTTAAGTTGTTCCGGCGCCCGGACATTTGTAATGTCATTAATAAACATATAATTATACTCAATCCGAGTACGTTACTCTGTCTAAACCCAACAGGTTATGGGCCCAGGCATATAAATTATATACTGCGCGAGTGAATCTTATTGAAAACAATGGCGTCAGCAAGCAATTTCTCGAACGTAGAGAAGTTAAATGAGCACAATTACGAATTATGGAAAGTCCAGATGAAAAGCGTATTAGTGTACAATGATTTATGGCAATACGTGAACAGAACAGAGGTCAAACCAGCGGAAAACGCACAGGACTGGATGAAAAAGGACGCTAAAGCGTTAGCCTTGATAAATCTCATTGTCAGTATTACGCACAGCCAGCTAAGCCATGTGAAAAAAGCTGAAACGTCAAGAGGAGCCTGGGACATTCTCAAGGGAGTATTTGAATCAAAAGGTTCGGTAAGAAAAGCCACGCTATATAAACAATTGCTTAGAATAGAAAAAAGGTTGAATATAACAATGACGCAACACGTGAACGAATTTTCTAGTAAAGCCGGACAGTTAGAAGAAGCCGGTATAGAAATCCCCGAAGAGCTACTGTCGATAATGTTACTAGGTTCTTTACTGACACAGTATGAAAACTTTAGCGTAGCTATAGAGTCTCGAGACGACATACCACCACTAGAGGTTCTCAAAGCGAAACTGAAAGAAGAGGAAGCGAGACAGAATGAACGTGATACGAAGACGGTAGACAACGGCACGAAGAATGATGCATTATTAGCAAGAGGAAATACAGATCGTGGAAAACAATTACGTCCAAATTGGAAAGACAATAATACGAAGACAAATTTTCGAAAATTCGACGGCAAGTGTTTTAATTGCGACAAAATTGGACACAGAAGTCGCGATTGCAGATCGAAGAAGAAAAGTGATAAGGCAGCTAATTCCGATAACGTGTTAACAGCAATTGCCTGCAATGCGGAACTGGTAAGAAAATCGGAGTCTTGGTGCCTCGATAGTGGTGTTAAAAGGCACATGTGTAATGACAAACAAAAATTTGAGGTTATTAACAAGAACGAACAATCAAGAGTGTATACGGCAGCGGAGCATTATGTTAAATCAATCGGAACAGGTAACGTGACTCTAAACTTAAAAACAAACCAACGAGAAAATAAAGTAATAAAACTGGAAAACGTATTATATGTACTAGAATTACGTAATAATTTGTTATCGGTACCAACTGTTACGGAAAGAGTCTATAACGTAGCATTCAATAAGAATCGCGCGTTTATCAAGCGGAAAGATGGATCTACAATTCTGACAGCAACAAAATGGGATCAGTTATACGTCATCGACGAAGAGGTTAATCGGGCGTTTGCTGCAAAACACGAAACCGACGAAAATCTACTGAAGTGGCATCAAAGGTATGGCCATGTAAATATCAACAATTTCAAGAAAATGAAAGCAGAAGAAATGGTCAACGGTATGAATTTTATAATTAAGTAAAATGAATTCATTTGCGAGGTATGTGCCAAGTGCAAGATCCATGTCCAACCATTCAAGAATTCTGTTCACCGTGAACGAGAAATATTAAGCCTTATACATTCGGACATCTGTGGTCCAATGAGCGTTGAATCTTTGGGTGGCGCTAAATATTTTGTAACTTTTTCAGACGATTGCACTGGCTATACAGAAACAATAATGTTGCGCAACCGCTCGGATGTTCTAGAAGTCTTTAAGGACTATAAACGGAAGGTCGAGAAGCAGACAGGACAACAAATCAGAAAACTTCGAACAGACAACGGGAGAGAATACATGTCAAACAGTTTCAAAAATTTTCTGAAAGCTGAAGGAATCATCCATCAATTGAGCGTTGAATACACGCCCCAACAAAACGGAGTTGCGGAGCGAAAAAACAGGACGCTTGTCGAGATGGCAAGATGTATCATGTTACAAGGTAATCTTCCTCAATCTCTATGGGCCGAAGCTATAAATTCTGCCACGTATCTGCGAAACAGATGTGCAACTAAAACGTTAAATGGAAAGACGCCCTATGAAGCGTGGACTAATCGAAAGCCTTATGTAGGATTCCTCAGAGTAATTGGAACTAAAGCAATAGTATTGGATAAATCGCAAAAACGAGGAAAATTCCAGCCGAAAGGCGACGAGTATGTCCCAGTTGGATACTCGCAGAAATCAAAGGCGTATCGTCTCTGGAAGCCAGGAACAATAACTGTTGTTAAAGCCCGGGACGTGAAATTTTTCGAGACGGAAGCTCAGTGATATACCGGATAGGAACGTACTTGATGCACCGGAAGATAAAGTTGACGACACAAGCATTTTACAATTACAGCCACCGGATACACCAAGCGAAGATTTTAGTTCAGAAGAATCTGAAGCGGAGATCGATGATCAAGATGATATTCAAGAAGCAACCAACGAAGGCACAAAAGAATCCCACCGAGGTCGAGGTCGCCCGAAATTATTACGAACAGGTCGGCCTGGCAGATCAAAGAAAATTCATCGAACTAATAACACAACAAATCAAGACCCTCAAACTGTTTCGGAAGCTTTGGATCGAAACGATAGGGAGGCATGACTAGCCGCAATGGATTGCGAATACAAAAGTTTACGAGAGAATGCAACATAGATATTGGTGCTGTTCGGAAACCAACATTGAATGCTTTAGATGCGTTCTAATTTCGTTTGTAACGAGCGCTGCTGCCACGCGGGCTCGCGCTGTTCGCTGACGCGCCTACCACCGCCGCGCGCATCTCAAGTTGCGCGCCACGCGATCCGCCGACTTTCGCGCATTTCTGTTTGGCGAAAATCAAACGGGCAACCGATTTCATTAAAAATAAAAACATCATCGACCTCCGACTTTCCGGAAGATTCCCTGTCGCTTTTGTCCTGAGACAAAAGTGATTTATTGCTGCCGGGAATCTTCTGGAAGGTCGTGTCAATAAATTAACTCGCCCGAGATCTCCGGGCGTCTTTAGCAGAAAGCACTCCGAGCTGGACGCACGTATCATTCGCACAAAACCGATCACTTTTCGCGGTACTTAGTTTCGCGTTATCGATCGCGTTAACCCTCGTAATCGAGCACAGATTCGTCGGGAATTATTCATAATTCCGTTGCGCAAATTAAAACCACTGTACATAGTTAGTTTTTGTAAATACACTGTGTCGTCGCACTTATTTCTTTCTTTTGTGTCTGTCTCACTCTGTCTTCCTCGTTCTCACAATCCGCGCCTTCGGTCCGACGAAAAAAAAGGGTCGAGATTGCGACCGCTCGAGATCGCACAGGTGCCCAGGCCGGAAGAAAAAAAGGTCCTATCAAATCGATGGATTTTTAAAACAAAAATTAATCAAAAAGGAGAAATCGAGAAATTCAAAGCGAGATTGGTCGTTAGAGGACATACACAGCGAGAAGGAATAGATTATCAAGAAGCGTTTGAACCAGTCGCAAGATTCGATTCAATACAAACTTTGCTTGCAGCAGCAGTAAACGAAGAATTGTACGTCCATCAAATGGACGTGGTATCGGCCTACGTACAAGGAGAACTCACCGATGAAGTTTACATGGAGCAACCCGAGATGTATATTCGACGTGGTGAAGAATCCAAAGTCTGCAAATTACTGAAACCATTATACGGGCTGAAACAGTCAGGCAGGCAATGGTATAAAAAGCTCGATGGATATATTACAAACAACGGAGGCAGGCGCACAGCAGCTGATCCGTGTGTATACCTATTCGGCGAAGATAACAAACGAGTTATTGTAATAATTTATGTTGATGATCTCATTCTTGCATCAAAAAGTACAAAGGAATTGGAACTAACAAAATCCAAGTTGAAGTCGGAGTTCAAGATGGTGGATCTTGGTCCAAATACATGACATTCTTGGCGTAAAAGTCAAACGAGAAGGCCAAACTGGAAGCATATTTCTATCACAAGAAAAATACGTCGATGAGCTGCTAGTAAAATTCAACATGGAAGACGCGCAGACAGCATCAACACCTTTAGACTCAAATATCAAGATCACGAAAGACATGAATCCAAATTTAGAAGCCGAACGAGAAGAAATGAAGGACCGACCGTATAGAGAGCTCATTGGTGGGCTCAACTACCTTGCGAACGCAACACGACCGGACATAGCGTTTGCAGCTAGCACGCTGAGTCGCTTCTGCACAGATCCAGGAAGAACACATTGGTTATTAGCGAAGCACGTCTTGAGGTATTTAAAAGGGACGAAACTTTACGGTATTAATTACATCAAAAATTCGGAAGATGTTACAGCCTATACAGACTCGGATTGGGCTGGAGACGTGGACGATAGGAAATCTTGTACAGGTAACGTAATTATCATGGCAAACGGTCCTATTAGTTGGAAATCAAAGAAACAAGGATCAGTTGCACTGTCAACAATGGAGGCAGAATACGCGGCACTTGCTGAGATATCGAGGGAAATTATTTACATAAAAAGGTTGTTAACGCACATGGGCTTCAAAAAGTTCGTAAAGGATACAATTAGAGTCTACTGTGATAACCAAAGTGCCATCGAACTCTCTAAAAATGCAGTATTTCACAAGCGTAGCAAACACGTAGATATAAGTTTTCATTTTATAAGGGATTTCGTAGAGAAAGGAGACATTGTTGTAAAGTACTTAAGAACCGATTCAATGATAGCCGATGTTCTAACAAAATCTCTACCTAAGGCAAAACACGATAAGCATGTTTCCATGTTACAATTGGGTTAACATACGAAAGATAGTACACAGCGATAGAGGGGGTGTTAGAATTATATCGCAGTGCACTATCTAGCTAGTTACTTATTTGATTTACGCGGGCTAGGGCCACAGCGGAGAGACAGTTCTGTCCTATCTGGTTACTTTTATTGCACGTAGTCAGTCAGAGCCTGTGCTCTCCGTAGGTCGCTTGCTCAATACCAAAGATACCAAAGATACTCAGTTATATTATACTTAAGTTGTTCCGGCGCCCGGACATTTGTAGTGTCATTAATCTATATATATAAAAACAAGTGTCCTGACTGACTCACTCATCAACGTCCAGCCCAAACCTCTGGACCTAGAAAGTTGAAATTTGGGGGGTGTATACCTTGCATGACGTAGGGGCGCACTAAGAACGGATTTTACCCCAATCAACCCCTAAGGGGGTGAAAAGGGGTAAAATGTGTTTTTACAAATTTCTCAATATCTCTGAAGCCTGCTGAGATATAGACTTTGCTTTTGTTTACAAAGGTTACCCATACAAATACCTAAAAATCAATTTCTGCATTTTACCCCAATCAACCTCTAAGGGGGTGAAAAGGGGAAAAATGTGTTTTTACGGATTTCTTAATATCTCCGAAGCCTGATGAGATATAGACTTTGCTCTTGCTTACAAAGATTACCCATACAAATACCTAAAAATCAATTTCTGCATTTTACCCCAATCATCTATATATATAAACTTTCTATACATGAAGAGTTCGGGCGAAGCCGTAACGGGGGAACGCTAGTAAACATATAATTATACTCAATCCGAGTACGTTACTCTGCCTAAGCCCAACAATGGCCTAACATATAATTAAGTAAAAAACAATTAATTAAAATATAATTCAGTAAAATATCCGTTTATAGTGTAAAAGTTATGTATTTTCATTGATGTTTGTAATAAAAAACAGTTTAAATTACATTAAATTAAAATAAAAGCAAAACACTGAAAAACCGACTGAAACCATTACCAGCTTGCGTGAACGATATCTCGGTCACTATTGGTCGTAAAAATTTTTTTGACCTCGAATTTTTTTGTTAGAATGTCTATTTTTTTTATTTTAAAACGAAAAAATTGCTTAGACTAATGAAAAAAAAGTTATACGCAAAAATGTAAAAAACTTTTTCTTTTCAAATTTTTTCTATTTTTCAATTTCGTTTTAATCTTACTTCTTGGATTTCCGATATCGCAAAAAAATTTTTTATGCACCTATTTAATGGCAAATTTTATTTCCTACAAAAAAGTTCTCTTGTACTTTTTCCGTATTTTGCGTCGTTTTCGAGATATTTCAAAAACAATGAAAAATAACATTTTTCGTTTATATCTGCGAAGTGCACCCTTTAATTTAATAGCATCTTTGGTTTTTAACTTATTTCAGCGTTGAATGATCGTATAAATTAATAAAATTCCACTAAAGAATTAGTTTTGAATGACAGTCGTTTCTTAGCCCCAGGCAATTGCCTAATGAGGTAACGATTACAACGTGTAACTGTTGTGCTGTTTGAGATGATTCTACTCATATTTTTCAAAAATAAAATTATTTCGTGGCAAGGAAACGCTATCGTTTCCACACCACCTTGAGGTAGATAGCTTGGCGCGTTTTTTTATAGTGGTTTTTGTTGTGTATGAGAGCACTCTACTTCCGGCGCTGCACTCGTATCGACATACCTACCTATGTTATCGATCTAACCCATGACTTTTTATTATTCCACGATTCCGCGTACTCATAACAACGTGGTATTAAATCTAATAAACTATTGTATCAATAAATACAGTTTTAGATTAGATAGTTTATACTCATTCCATTATAAAGAACCTGCATACACAATAAGTGGTGTCAGAAGCGGGATTATCTAAAAATTCGATCGAAAAAGCAGTCGACTGGAAGGAAGGATAAAAGTAAGGTTAAGTGACGACTCATAATCAACGCGGACTCATATAATTATTAAGGATGGAAGTTCCACCTGAGCTCTTACAAGCCCTTAGCAGTATGATTGCTAGTGCTCTTCAAACATCGGCAACAAATGTAGCTGCTTCAACAAGTTCGACAGGATCGACGAGGCCGCCTACATTTTCTACGGCAGAATACCGATCGTCCGAAGGAACAACAGTCGATGATTATTTCAAACGCTTCGATTGGGGACTGCAGCTAAGTAAAATTTCAAAGGAACTTTATGGTAGTTATGCTCGAGTGCATATGGGCGCAGAATTGAATAACGCACTCAAATTTCTAGTCTGCCCGCGTAAACCAGAAGATTTAACGTACGACGAAATAAAATTGACACTCACTAATCATTTTGATCGTACTAAAAATAAGTATGCTGAAAGTATAAAATTTAGACATATAACTCAGCAGAAAAAGGAAACTATTGCTAATTTTGTATTACGTCTTAAGCAGGGTTCTGCCCATTGTGAGTATGGCGAATTCCTTGATAGAATGCTGATCGAGCAACTGCTACATGGACTGGAATCTCGAGAGATGTGCGACGAGGTAATTGCTAAGAAACCAACGACATTCACTGAGGCGTGTGAGGTTGCATATACACTGGAAGCGACACGCTACACTGCTGATGAGGTTAAGATTACTGGACCAACAGAGATATCAGAACAAATGCATAAATTGGGAATTGTTCCATCAAAAATGAAGGATAATAAAAAGGCTCTACGCTCGAGATCGCAATCACGCAGTCAAGGCTCACAACGAGTTTGAAGTACGTCACGACAGGACAAACAAAACAAGTCAGATAAACGTCGCCCTTGCAATGGATGTGGAGGACTACATATGCGCGACCAGTGTCAATTCCGTCAAGCTAAATGTTTTAACTGTGATAAACAAGGTCATATTGCCAAAGTCTGTAGAGCGAAGAAAAACAGACAAGATACAGCATCAGTGACGGAGCAAGCGAATAGGACAACACAGCCAGCAGAATCAATTGACTCCTTACAACAATTCAGTAAAGTATCTGAGGCAAACACGATCAATCCATTAGGTAAGCGAATGCTCAATGTACAGATTGATGGCCATAATATACCTATGGAATTAGATACCGGTGCACCATGCAGTATTATCAGTAAGAAAAGTTTATCTACAATTAAACCTAATTTTGTATTACAAAGTACAAAGCGACAATTTACAAGCTACACAGGTCACCCCATTAAATGTATCGGCCTCATTGTAGTCAACGTCATGATTGGTTCGACAACACGAAGATTGGATCTTTACGTAGTAGATGATGATCGAGACACACTCCTCGGACGCGAATGGATTATACACTTCATTAAGGATATAAATTTTGCTGAATTATTCTCGATATCCAACAAAGTCCACACAATAACTTCCACTACATCATGCTTATCATCTGAGCAGAAGAAGCAGCTTGACCAATTACTGGCCCGCTATGAAGATGTCTTTAGTAATACACCCGGTAAACTCAAAGGACCGCCAGCTACGATACATTTTAAATCAGGAGCGACACCTGTTTTTGCTAGGGCACGGGAAATACCATTAGCTTTACGGGAAGCATACGTTAAAGAGATTGACGCCAAGATTGCATCGGGTTTCTACGAGAAGGTAGAGCATTTGGAATGGGCATCGACAACACATGTAGTAACAAAAAAGAACGGCAAGATACGTATTACTGGAAATTACAAGCCAACGTTAAATCCTCGCATTGTCGTAGATGAACATCCAATTCCAAGAGCCGAACATTTGTTTAATCAAATGAAAGGTGCTAATCTCTTTTGTTATTTAGATATTACATGCCTATACACACTTACCCGTTGATGAAGAATTTGGTCATGCTTTGACACTCAACACACCGACTCATGGACTAATTCGACCGAAACGTGCAGTTTATGGAGCAGCATGTATACCTGCAATATGGCAACGTCGAATAGAATCTGTTCTTCAAAATCTTCCAAATGTACTGAATTTTTTCGATGATGTACTTATATTTGCAGACGGATTCGATAATCTCTTGACAATTCTTGATGCAATTCTGGAGCGGATAAGATCATATGGTCTACGGCTCAATCGTTCTAAATGTATTTTTGCTACATCTACAGTAGAATTTTTAGGACACAAAATCGATAGCCATGGTGTATATAAATCTGAGAAACATATAGAGGCGATTCGTGACGCACCAAAACCTACTACACGAGAAGAACTGCAACTATTCTTGGGCAAAGCTACTTACTACAGGTCATTTATTCCAGATCTCTCAACAAAGGATCGCTCGTTGCGAGATATGCTTCTTAATGAATCCTTCACATGGACGAAAGATGCTGAAAACGCATATAGGGATATTAAAACCATTTTAATTTCGCCACAAGTTCTCATGCCATACGATCCATCACTTCCACTATTGCTAGCAACTGACGCCAGTAAAACAGGATTGGGTGCAGTCTTGTCGCACAAATTAAATAATGGAGAAGAACGTCCTATTGCATATGCTAGTCGTACATTAAGCAATCCAGAACAACGATATCCGCAAATCGATAAGGAGGCACTGGCTATAGTCTGGCCTGCGCAAAAATTTTTTTACTACTTATAGGCTCGTCATTTTACTCTGATTTCAGATCACAAGCCACTGATGCAGATTTTACATCCGGAAAAATCACTTCCGGTATTATGCATTAGTCGCATGGCAAATTACGCTGATTACCTTGCCCATTTTGATTATGATGTAGTATTCAAACCAACGAAGGCAAACGCAGACTACTGTTCCCGCGCACCATTACCAACAACGACGACTATCAGCAAGATCACGGCTACAAAGGAGGAAGAGACAGTTCATGATGAGTTCGATGAATTTGTCTTTTGCCAAATAAAGCAGCTTCCGGTTCGTGCCGAACACATTGCTCGAGAAACACGGAAGGATCTACATTTAGGAAAAATTCTTCAATTATTGGAAACAGGTCAGAGTTTAGCTAGCGCGAATTACAAGGCCCCAGAAGTAAACTACACATTAGCAGCCAATTGTTTATTGTTCGAGCACCAAGTTGTAATACCAGAGTCATTACGGCAATCAATACTCAAGGATCTACATGCAGCACACGTGGGAATTATCAAGATGAAAGGTATTGCACGTTCTCATGTATATTGGCCCGGTATCGATGCAGATATCGAGCGCATTGCTAAGTCATGCCATGATTGTGCCAAACACGCACATCACCGAAATTCCGTGAGCACCATTGGGAATATCCAAAAGGCCCTTGGCAACGCATACATATCGATTATGCAGGCCCGGTAGCAGGCATGATGCTACTCATTATAGTTGACGCCTACAGCAAATGGATTGAAGTAAAAGTCACCAATTCAATAACTACTGCGGCAACAATTGCAATTTTAGACGGATTATTTGCATCTTACGGGATACCAATCACCATTGTATCCGACAATGGACCACAGTTCACAGCTACGGAGTTTAAGACATTCCTACAGGACAGCGGTGTTAAATATCATAAACTGACAGCACCGTATCACCCGGCAACGAACGGCCAGGCAGAACGTTACATTCAGACAACTAAAGGTGCACTCAAAGCGATGTCCACAACAAGAGGATCATTGCAGCAGAACAAATGAGTTTCTACGTCAATATCGGAAGGCTCCGCATACAACGACAGGTCAGCCACCTGCACTACTTTTCCTGGGACGAAATATACGCACAAGGATTGATCTTGTCCGACCTGATAGTGTGGATACAAAGGTCACTGAAAAGCAACAAGCTAAATTCATCACGTCATTTTGCACTTTTAAACCGAAGCAGGTAGTCTACTTCCTCTCGGGTAACCCTCGCATGAACAAGTGGGTGGTAGGAAGAATTGTCACACGATTAGGAGACCTTCATTACGAGATTGATTACCAGAATAAGCGTGTTAAACGACACGTTGATCAAATAAGAGCATTCCTGGGAGATGAAACAATATCAGAGCCTATGGATAACAAACCAACTTAAATTAGCAACAAAACACCAAACTATCCTCGGAAGATTCACTTCTATGAAGACCCCTCAATAGCTGATTCAACCCCATTTACGACGGCACCTTCGACTCCGAATCAATCGGGAAGCCTCACACCGTCAACCCCAGAACGATCGAGAAGTCCAGCAAGACCTGCAGCATTATTAGTGGAACAAGGCTCCCCTAAATAACCTGGAAGATCGCCACCATTACGCAGATCAACGCGTACTAGACGTCCACCGCAACAATATTCACCATAGTAGTGTTCATCAGGAGCGCACGGCAATCAATTCCAAAGGAGGGAAGAATTGTTGTGTATGAGAGCACTCTACTTCCGGCGCTGTACTCGTATCGACATACCTACCTATGTTATCGATCTAACCCATGACTTTTTATTATTCCACGATTCCGCGTATTCATAACAACGTGGTATTAAATCTAATAAACTATTGTATCAATAAATACAGTTCTAGATTAGATAGTTTATACTCATTCCATTATAAAGAACCTGCATAGACAATAGTTTTCTCAGTAGGCCTAATCCATTCTCAAAATTTAATGCAACAACTGTTCGAAGTGTCTTCCTCGTGCTTGTAAGCAGAGTTCGGCTCTTCGAGTTATTTGTTGCGTCGCACGGTGCGCCATGTCCGGTGTGATGGTATTAAATGCTGCTGAAATGGCTTCGCGTACCTCATCTTCGGTACCTTCACGATGGTACTCGACTGCAGCTTTTATGTAGCCCCAAAGAAAATAATCTAGCACGTTTAAATCTGGCGACCGTGCCAGCCAAATAATTGGCCCATCTCGACCCATCCACTAGTTCGGAAAAGGCGCATCTAAAATTTCCCGTACTCAACGGGAATAATGTGCGGGAGCTCCATCATGTTGAAAAATCAGCGCTTCCCGCGCGTGAAGAGGAACGTCCTCCAAAAGTCGTGGCAACTCATTCTCAATGAACTCCGCGTACGTCTGTCCATTGAGATGTGGAAGAAAATATGGGCCGATCTGAAAACGCCAATAGATACGTTACGAAGACAGTGCGAAAGAAAAGATTTTTTAATTTACAAGAATATTTACTACTCTGTTCGCAATTACACCTGTCCATACATTTATCGACCAGCGATATTGAAAGGCGCACTGACGAATAGCGTGAGGATTCTTATCTTTTTCAGTTTTTTAACTAAATTTTTTTATATTTTGATTTTGTATAAATTTTTAATTTTCGCATAAGTTTTTAATTTTTAATTTGTGAAAATTTTTATTTTTAATTTCTGAAAAATAAAAGTTTTAAATTTTTTATTTGTTTCATAATCTGTTTTAAGAAATAAATTTTCATTTATTTGGCGCAATTTTTTAATATTATTATTTTTGTAGGAAATTAAAACTACATATTTTGTACAACTTTTTTTGGTTAAAATATCTTTATAAGCTTTTATTTTTAGTTGGTGCAATTTTTGATATTATTATGTATGTAGGAAATTAAAACAATAAATTTATACAATTATTTTTGCTTAAAATATATTTATAAGTTTTTATTTTCAGTTGGCGCAATTTTTTTATATTATTTTTGTACGTTATAATAACTATTTTGAAGATAGCTTTTTACAGTAGTTTTTTCACAGTTAAAATAACACTATTTTGTAAATACATATAAAAGTTTTTCACGAAAACTATGGCGCGTGACATTTGTTGCTAAGACACGTAAACAAATAAGCCATCTTACATACTGTTCCGGCCTACTAATTCCGGCCTACCGCTTTCCACGCGCTCATTAGCTGAGATATTTTAATTAATAACGCAATAATTATTGCGAATTTAGCAAAATGGCATTGGACTTTTTTGTTCATCTCGATTCATTCTACCTTCTCACGAGCGTTGGCACGGGTGCTTTGGGACACCCTGTATATACCCATATACATATACAGGGTGTTTCAGGGTTAAATGTTTTAACTTAAAATATGAATTTAGGACCTCAAAACAAGAAAAAATTTTCCTCTGAAGGTATGCCCGTAAACGCTTTGTTTAGGAGATATTCACATTTAAACATTTTCATTATAAAATTTTATGAAATTATTATCAGGTTATAATAAATAAATTAATAGTGTGTTTCTACTACTTTATTACTAGAAAATATGAAAATTTTAACATAATTTAACATAGAGACACTCATACCACTTGACCAATACTAGCAAATAAATTAAACGGGTGAATTTGGAAGGGGATGTTTGGAGGATGATCAAGGGAATCTTGTAATCTCAAACCAAGAGAGACGTTTCCCTGAAAAATATTCTTCCAAATTCACCCGTTTAATTTATTTGCTAGTATTGGTCAAGTGGTATGAGTGTCTCTATTTGAAATTTATTTGACTAGCGGTAGAAAATTATTAATTAGTTAATATAATTTAACATAATTTTAACATAATTATTTTTGTTTAAAGTAATGGCTTTGAACATTGAGAGAGGCTTGGCATCTTTCTTTCACGGCAGCAGTGGCAGAGCGGCACTGGATAGCTGTTATTGTTTCACATGTTTCAATAATTCTTCTTCGTAAAGAATTAATGTCATTAACCGGCCTTTCATAGACTTTTTGTTTAATAGCACCCTAAGCAAAAAAATCCAATGGCGTCAAATCTGGAGAGCGTGCAGGCCAAGCCACAGGTCCTGCACGACCAATCCATCGATCGGGATAATGAATATTTAGCCATTGTCGTGGACCTCTGCCGTAATGTGCAGGACAACCATCTAATTGAAATCATGAGTTCCTTCTCATGTCTAACGGAACATCTTCAAAAAGATTATAAAAATTTTTGCTTGGGGTGCTATTAAACAAAAAGTCTACGAAAGGCCGGTTAATGACATTAATTCTTTAGCCCCTCTGCCACTGCTGCCGTGAAAGAAAGATGCCAAGCCTGCCTCAATGTTGAAAGCCATCACTTTGAACAAAATTTATAATTATGTTAAAATTTTCATATTTACTAGTAAAAAGTAGTTGGAACACACTATTAATTTATTTATTATAACCTGATAATAATTTCATAAAATTTTATAATGAAAATGTTTAGATGTAAATATCTTCTAAACAAAGCGTTTACGGGCATACCTTCAGAGGAAAATTTTTTCTTGTTTTGAGGTCCTAAATTCATATTTTAAGTTAAGACATTTAATCCTGAAACACCCTGTATATATAAAATAATACAATAGTTTCTCTCTCTCCCTCTCCCTCCCTCTCTTTTCCTCTCCCTCCCACTCCCTCTTTCTTTTTCCCTCTCTCTCCCTCCCCCTCCCACCCACCCTCCCCCTCTCTCCCTTCCTTCCCCCCTTTCTCCTCTCCCCTCACTCTCTCACCTCTCTCTTTCTCTCACCTCTCTCTTTCTCTCCCCTCTCTCCCCCTCTCTCATGTATAATTGAAATTATAATAGCTATAAGAAAACATACATATATTACTCTGTATACATATACAGGGTGTCCCAAAAGTCCAGGAACGGTCGAATATTTCATAAACTATGCACTTTAGAAAGAAATGTTTCAGACAAAAGTTGTATGGCTTGAAGGGGCCATAAGATGGTGTCATTGGTTTGACCTTGAAAAGTCGTTTGGAGGTTACATGAAGGTCACCTTTAATTTTTTAAATGGAACCACCTATTTTTTTATTGAATATTCTGATAGCTCACGTCGAGATCTTTCCAAAACACTATAACAAAATATTTTTCTATCAAGTATTTTCCGAGTTATGGACCGTGAAAATCATAAGTCGAGGTATGTCGCGCGTAGAGGTTTTACGCACGGTCGGACACGGTCACACCGCTTGTGTGTGTGTGTGTGTGTACTGTAACAAATTTCTTTTGTTTTAAACTTTTAACTTTTAACACTAGAAGGACTACAAGCCCCCACCGGGTTAATAAAAATACAAGTGCATAATTAAAAGTTTAAATCTTAAGAAATTATTATAGTATACACACAAAATTTATTATAAACATATAGAATATATTTATATCTTTTATTTATAACAAAAATATATTATAGATTCTCTTATTTATAAAATAAATAAAACATCTCATTTTAAAAGTAGTTTACGCTATGCATAAAAGAACAAAACATCACATTTTATTTAAAAATATTCTATATGTTTATGATAAGATACACATACAATTCTTTTAATTTAATGTTTTGACTAATGCATTTGTATTTTTATTAATCTAGTGTTGACTATCCCAAAAAGGACTTCAAGCGCCCACTGAGTTAATAAAAAAATAAAAGTGCAAATATTCACCTGGTGCGGACTATTCCATAAAGGACTCCCAGCACCCACCGGGTTAATAAAAATCTAAAGTTTTATTATTTCGTTTAACTTCTAACGCTATTATAATTTACTCTGTGTGTATGTATGTGCATGTGTATTATCTCTTTACGTGTGTGTGTGTATATATTGTTACGTCCGTACTTCGTTACGTCCCTGTATTTGTCTATGATCATCGAGTCTTCCGTGAGATCGGCGAGCATCGCGTTGTCAAGGCGTCGTCAAAGGTTGTTTGTCAACAGCTGTCTTCTAGAGAGTTCGAGTTCCGTGGCTGTCACGAGCAGACGTATTCGGTTCTCGGTCTAACTATTCCCGATTTCCCATAACTGTATTTCTAAATATCGTTACCTTTTAATAAAGGTCTTTTTTTCTTCCTAATCACGAGCATATTTATTTCGCGGTGCGCGAGTGTACGTTGCGTGTCGCGGTAGATAACGGATCCGCGATCTCGCGGAATCGGTCTTGCGAACGTAACAATATATATATGTATATATATATTATATGTACATATGTATATAAATTAGTTTTGATGCGATCTTATTACTTAAGATTCAGTTGGTATGTTTTGATGAAAATATGCAAACATGTATATGAATGTTTTTAAATTGAATCAATTCTCTATAATTATTCGATTCACTTGTATAAATGTACATATATGTGTACATGTGTATGTGTATATGTGTATGTGCATTTATAATTACGTGAGAAATAGGATTAAAAAAATGTTTTAACACAATTATATAAAATCATCATAGCACGCTTTACATAATCCCATTTCTTACATAATTATAAATGCACATACACATATACACATACAAATGTACACATAGACACTTATACAAGTAAATCGAAAAATTATAGAGAATTGATTCAATTTAAAAACATTCACATACATGTTTGCATATATTCATCAAAACATACCAACTGAATCTTAAGTAATAAGATCGCATCAAAACTAATTTATATACATATGTACATACATTATATATATATATATATATATATATATATATATATATATACACTCGTCAACAAAATTAACGCATATCTTTTTTAAGTGAAAATTTTGCATGATTTCAAATAAGCATAACTCCGCCGAAAATGATCGTATTTGAAAAAGTTTTGTACGTACTGAAGTAAGTACAGTACATAACTTCACAGTATACTACAGTGCATAACTTCACAGTACTGCTTCAAGTACTACTTCAGTATGTACAAAACTTCACAGTATTGCAATCACTGTGCTGCGTGTATTGTTTATTCGTAAAACAAGTGACATAATCGTCTAACAATGACTTTGAATGAAATTCAATGTGCACAAATTGTTGTTCTTTTGCAAGAAGGATTAAGCCAAAATCAAGTTGCAAGGAGATATAATGTTCATCAGGCTTTCATCTCTCGAGTGTGGGCTCGTTATCGGCAAACGGGCAGATTTCGTCGAAGAGAAGGACAAGGTCGTAGACGAAGAACATCGGCTCGAGAAGATCATCGCATCGTAAATGAGGCACGGCGTAATCCAGTTATGATTGCGCGACAAATTGCCAGTGAAGTTCTCCCTCACAGACGAATCAGTGATTAAACAATTAGGAGACGTTTACGTGAAGGTGGTTTGAGATCGCGAGCTCGAGCTCAAGTGCCGCAGTTGTCTGTAAATCATCAACGTGCTCGTTTACAATATGCACACACTTATCGGCACTGGAAATTAAGACAGTGGAATAACGTATTGTTTACCGACGAATCAAGATTTTGTTTATTCAGTTCGGACCGAAGAATGCGTGTTTGGCGACGTCGAAGACATCGTTTCAATCAAAATACCGTTGAGCCTGTTCAAGCATTTGGTGGTGGTTCCATTATGATATGGGGTGGAATCTCAAGACATGGACGAACAAACCTCGTCACTATACCACCCCCTGGAATGACAGCGGTCCGTTATACAGGGTGATTCAAAATAACCGTTTGTCCTTAAAATGTCGTATTCCTGAATGAATTCTGAGACGATTTTCCCTTTGCCAAAATTTTATCCGAAGCTTAGTTTTTACGTTATAAAAGGAAATAGTTAGCGAATTACGGCACGAGTACGGTCGGGAGGCAAAAGCGGCGCAACTCAAACGACGCGGGCGATTACGCGAGGCGCTCGTTGCGATCAGCTGTTATCTACACGCGATGTGTGTGTGTGTGTGTTGTGTGTGTGTGTGTGTGTGTGTACATACACCCTCTTTCTCATTATCTCTCTCTCCCTCTCTTACTTATTCTTACCTTACAGAGATGTCTTCTGATAAATAATTGTACGACTGGAATGGATTACAACGTCGACGTTGACACAGACGTTGACACACTGTGACACACCGAATAATAAACAATTCTTTTTTTATAAATTGTATTATCGACACTTTGACAAATACATTCACGCAATCAGAGAGAATTTTCTCTTAGAATTTACCCTGAGAATCATGATAATCATGGGACAATATGGTATGGAAAGAATTTTTTGAAAATTTCTCTGATTAATATTTATCACATTAAAAATAATAATATCTATTATAATAAAATATAAAATATGTTTGATTAATTTTACTATGCAGTTTAGTAAAATTAATCAAACATATTTTATATTTTATTGATAGATATTATTTTTATTGTGATAAATATTAATCAGAGAAATTTTCATAAAATTTTTTCCATAGCATATTGTCTCACGATTACCATAATTTTCAGTGTAAATTCTAAGAGAAAATTCTCTCAGACTTGATCAAATATTATTCATTAATCGATCACAACACTCAATCACAATTCGCGGTTACTACCGATTAATTATTAAAAATTACTTTTAAAAAACGCGTTAAATGCACATTATTCGTTGCGGACAACAATACAGTCTACGATAAGAGACTGCGGCGACGCCGACGCGACGCGACGATAATAATCGCGCGGCGTTGCCGAACGTGATTGACGCGAGAACCGCGAGACGCTATCGTGTCTTGTGATTAATCGAAGCCTTTGCGTTATGAATGCGCTAATTTAGAAAATGTATAATAAAGTTATTAAAAAGAAACGTATTATAACGTATTATAATACGTTATAATACTTTTTTTTTAATAACTTAACATTATACGTTTTGCTTTTTCTTTTCTCAGCGAGACGTGAGAAAAATAATTATTTTATATTTTTTTATTTTTTGCGAACAAGATGTTCCACGTATAAATATGTTGGGCGCTCTGAAAAGAGCGGATTGGTTTTGGTCGCTCTGAAAAGAGCGGATTGACTTTGGTCGCTCTGAAAAGAGCGGATTAATTTATAACTTAAAAAATTTATAATAGGTGCTCAAAATGAGCACCATCCATCCTTATGCAAGCTCTCATGCGTTTAAGTAAATTTAATTGGACGTTCTCCATTACTTCCTCTTCAATATTCCAAATTGCATATCGCAATCTGGTTCCCAAGTCGTCGACGTCCTCGGGAAGCGTTTTGTAGATTGATTCCTTACAGTATCCCCATAAAAAGAAATCAAGAGGATTAAGATCCGGGGATCTTGCGGGCCAACGTATCGGGCCATACCGACCCATCCAACGTCCAGGAAACTGCTCGTTCAAGTAATTTGTTACAATCCTGGCGTTGTGTTGTCCAGCACCGTCTTGTTGAAAGAACATTTTATTTCTTTCAAATAATGGCACTTCTTCTAAAAAGTCTGGCAGATTTTCTCTCAAAAATTCCACGTACGTCTGGCCAGTTAAAATATCTGGTAGAATAACGGGCCCAAGTATTTGGGTACCCATTATTCCAGCCCAGATATTTATTTTCCAACGTACTTGGAAATTTTTGAGCCGCGTTACTCTGGGATTTTCTTCGCTCCAATAATGCATATTGTGCGAGTTAAAAATCCCTTCTTGTGTGAATAATGATTCATCACTGAATATCACACGGGAAGAAAATCTGGGATCTCGATCCACTTTTCTCAGAAAATTTTCGCAAAATGTTCGTCTTGCCTGATAATCTTCTGCTCGTAAATGTTGCACGCGTGTATAATGAAATGCGTGCAACTTTTCTTCTTTGAGCGTTCTTTGTACTGTCGAGTACGATAAGTTGTGTTCTCGAGCAACCACCCGAATACTTGTTTCCGGATTTTGCTCGAAAGCACGTACAATTTGCTCCGTGTTTCGCAAATTTCTTGCATCGCGATTTCTTCCTACTTCGTGTTTATTCGGAAGGACACTGCCAGTCTCGTATAGTCTCTGAGCTGCTCGTAGTATGACAAGAGCTGACGGATGTCTTGCACGATTTGGATATAATTCGGCGTATCGTCTTGCAGCTACGTGATACTGCCCGTGACACTCGCCAAGCGCCATTAGCATATCGTAGTATTCTTCGTTTGTGTACGCTGCCATATCGTCCTCTTAACGCTTGTAATAATCGAAGGATTATTGACTGCATTATCAATCTTTATTTTATTTATACAATCCGCGGGGTGTCGCGATTTCCCCCTCCACGCTTTCCGCGTCGAATAGCGGCACGCGACACCCGCGACATCAGCCTCCCGCGAATCGTATAAATATAAGATGCAGATCGATAATGCAATCAATCATCCATCGGCTCCTGTCATACGAAGAACTCAGAGACAAAACGAGATTGGCAGTGTCCTTCCGAACAAACAAGAAAAAAAGTTGCACGCATTTCATTACACACGCGTACAACATTTACGACCAGAAGATTATCATGCAAGACGAACGTTTTGCGAAAATTTTCTGAGAAAAGTAGATCGTTTCCCGAAGACGCTTCCCGAGGACGTCGACGACTTGGAAACCAGATTGCGATATGCAATTTGGAATATCGAAGAGGAAGTAATGGAGAACGTCCAATTAAATTTACTTAAACGCATGAGAGCTTGCATAAGGATGGATGGTGCTCATTTTGAGCACCTATTATAAATTTTTTAAGTTATAAATTAATCCGCTCTTTTCAGAGCGACCAAAGTCAATCCGCTCTTTTCAGAGCGACCAAAACCAATCCGCTCTTTTCAGAGCGCCCAACATATTTATACGTGGAACATCTTGTTCGCAAAAAATAAAAAAATATAAAATAATTATTTTTCTCACGTCTCGCTGAGAAAAGAAAAAGCAAAACGTATAATGTTAAGTTATTAAAAAAAAAAGTATTATAACGTATTATAATACGTTATAATACGTTTCTTTTTAATAACTTTATTATACATTTTCTAAATTAGCGCATTCATAACGCAAAGGCTTCGATTAATCACAAGACACGATAGCGTCTCGCGGTTCTCGCGTCAATCACGTTCGGCAACGCCGCGCGATTATTATCGTCGCGTCGCGACGCGTCGCGTCGGCGTCGCCGCAGTCTCTTGTCGTAGACTGTATTGTTGTCCGCAACGAATAATGTGCATTTAACGCGTTTTTTAAAAGTAATTTTTAATAATTAATCGGTAGTAACCGCGAATTGTGATTGAGTGTTGTGATCGATTAATGAATAATATTTGATCAAGTCTGAGAGAATTTTCTCTTAGAATTTACACTGAAAATTATGGTAATCGTGAGACAATATGGTATGGAAAAAGTTTTATGAAAATTTCTCTGATTAATATTTATCACAATAAAAATAATATCTATCATAATAAAATATAAAATATGTTTGATTAATTTTACTAAACTGCATAGTAAAATTAATCAAACATCCGTCCGGTACAATATTTCAATGCCACGCCACTGCACACAAATGACGTGACACCAAACACATGCCCTCCACCAGGTAATGACATTCAAATAGAGACGACTAACGATGTGATGTTCTCTCTTAAACCAGATTTTCCCATCCCCGTTTCCTCTATCAACGAAATAATTCTCAATCCAACCGACTTCCAAGATCCATCCCCCTCTCCTTTACACATCCAGAACAAATGGTTTGTCAATTTATCCTCCACGCAGATTCCACAAGAGGTACAAGGACTCCTACAATTAGGGGAAAACTTCAGTTTACCCACAACGAATAAAGACGCAATCACAATAGAATTCATTAAATGCGTGGACAATAACATTGGCAAACTTCCAACACACATCCGCCACACCATCCGCAACAGAACTAATCCCATCATAAACAACCTATCTAATTACACATTCAAAAACTCACCATTGGAGAGGGAGATCATCTGTGCGTCGCTCGCCTCAAGAAACTTCATACACGATCATCCGGACTTGATTTTCACAAGAGCAGACAAGGGCAACGTAACCGTAGCCCTTGATAAAACAGATTACATGAATAAAATGAATGCTCTTCTAAATGACAAGAATACTTATTCGATAGTCAATAAGGATCCTACTAAAAAACTCATTAGAAACCTACACGAGACGCTCGCGAGATGGAAGAAACGCGACTATATCACAGATAGTAATTACAAAAGACTCAACTGTACGGACGGTGTATTACCAAGAGCTTATGGGGTGCCAAAAAATTCACAAGCCGGGCTGCCCTCTCCGTATCATCGTATCATCGAAGAACAGCCCGCTGTACGAAATAGCCGCTTTTCTACACAACGTCATAAACAACTCCGTACCAACAGCTAACAGCAGAATCGACAATAGCTTCCAACTTGTCGAAAAATTAAAAAATAAGCACTTTCCGGATAACCACAAGCTGCTATCACTAGACGTGGTCTCATTGTTCACCAACGTACCGATTGATTTAGCCTTGGAGAGCGTAACAAAAAGATGGAACTCCATCGAGGAAAAGTGTACCATACCACGAGACGAGTTCCTATCGGCAGTCCGGTTTGTCTTAGATTCTACTTATTTCACGTTTGACAACGTCTGCTATCAACAGACGTTCGGCACACCTATGGGCTCCCCGCTCTCTCCAGTCATCGCCGACATCACTCTACAAGATCTGGAGACGAGGGCGTTCGAGATTCTTCCAGTAAACCTCCCATTTTTTTATAGATACGTGGACGACATTTTGTTGGCCGCGCCTTCCTCCATGTGTAACAATATATTACAAACTTTTAATTCATTACACAATCGACTACAATTTACCATGGAGGAGGGTGAGGACAGCCAAATTAATTTTCTAGATGTCACTCTAATTATTAGAAACAACGTGATTAACTTTGATTGGTACCACAAACCAACGTTTTCAGGGAGATATTTACACTTCGAGTCTCGACACCCTCTCTGCCACAAAAAAGGCACTGTCATCGGCCTTATAGATAGAGCATTCCGTCTTTCGCATCCAGATTTCCACCAAAAAAACCTTGAGTTCGTAATTAACACGACACTCAACAATGGCTACCCGTTAAAATTCACTTTTGAGACATTAAATGAAAGACTCAAAAAATTAATTTTAGTACATAATAGGAACAACGAAAACTCGGGTACTACGAATTCCTTTGACATAAACAATTTGATCAAATTTAATTACTTCAACATCCCGTACATACCGACAATTTCGGAGCAGTTTGGACCTGTGATTCGTGATATACAAGCAAAGCTGTCCTATACTAGCTTGAATAAATTAAGGAAGTACATTCGCGTACAAAAAGATACCCTACCAAAAGAACTACACAACAACGTAGTATATAAAATAGCATGCAAAGATTGTGATGCATCGTACGTAGGCCAAACAGGCAGGCTACTTAAAACTCGCATCACAGAGCATCGCAATCACATTAATAAAAGAACGTCACAGCACTCTGTCATCACGGATCACAGGCTAAATGGTCACGAGTTCGCATGGGATGAGGTGGAAATTCTGGATGAGGAAAATACATACAAAAAACGTTTGATGTCGGAGATGATATTTATAAAGAGACAAAAAAACAGCCTCAATCTACAAACCGACACTGAAAGTATGCATGTGGCTTATCTCACGACAGTAGAAAGAATGCCAAAAATTTAAAAATATCGCGCGCCAGATTACGTCATTCGATCGATAAAATAACCACCCCGACATCCATAGTGTTTATACACGTAGCACAATGTCACGCGTCGTCAAAATTTTGACATATGTTAACCGACAGTTGTATTTCGTCTCCCACGGCTCACGGTCCTGTCACCACTCGACGAAGTAAGACACCTCTCCACCGTTACATCGACTTAACCAACAATCAAAATTCGAGCAATTAATTCTTACATATAATTACAGCCAAATGTCGACAACCCGTAAGAACCACGGTAATTTTTCCTTCACGACTGGAACCGGGAGAGGAATTATTTCGTTTAATAGATGGTGAGGCCGTGATGACCACGGAGAAACAAACGCACGAATATTGCATGTACGTAATTCAATTTTCCGACAAATTTATAATCCGCAACACAAACGCCGATAAAAAACTAATTATCCACTAGATTTTAACCGTCAAAGACTATTTTGTAAAACTATAATTTTGTAATATTTTTTCATATTATTTCTTTGTGCATTAACAGTTAATTATTGACACCGCTGGTGATGGTCCGATAGGAGGACCGAAACGTACGTCTTGAATAAAAGGTTTTTTTTTTACAACAACCACCAGAAAAAAGAATTATTTGCGCACCCCTAACAGCGCCTTGGCTCTTATTTAGCCCGTTATTTTCGATTTATCTTATAACAGAGCCTATTATTTATATTGTTAATCAAACATATTGTTCACGTAATTTAGTTGAGTCTTTATTACGCGTCACTTGAAATATACCGGTTTCGCTCAGAGAGAGCGCGAGATGTCGGAAGTTCTTTTCGCAGGACGATTAGCAGCGAGAGTGACGAGAGCTCGATGGATAGAGATAGGGATATCGTGAAATGATAGGTAGAGCGATTGAAATAGGCGGATGAATTTGAGAGGATAATAAAGAGAGAGATCGAATTAATAGAAACAGGAATTTAGAGATATTTAATTGTCGAATTTCGAAACAGCGAGTTAGATACACGCAGATTATAAACTTTTATAATTTCGTGACGAACGACTATGCTCACTGAATCTCTCTTGCCGAAATTATCTCTGAACGTGAGCCGTGAATCGATCTCCTTATATATCTGGGAGAGATCTAGAGAGTTCGGAGAATCCGAGAGCGCACGATTCGTGTTTTTCGAAGATTCGGCTTACGAGCTATAATACAGCGATCAGGCAATAACGTAAGAACAATGACGATTCTCACAATATTGACACGTTTCGGTGTATTCAGTTTTGCTCGATCGATCGCAAACATTTAAGATGTTATTATCTCGGGATGCTTAATTTGATGCTGAGTATGAAACGAAACGACAACGAAAATTCAGAATATAAATTCAGAATATAAATTTTGATTGAGCGTTAACATACCGCCCGCCTCGAAACCATCGTTTCGAAAGAGTGAAACAAAAAATTGGAAGACAACATTGCAATTAAAGAAAAAGAACGTTTGTTTCGAGGCGACGGATATGCTAATTACACTTTTTTTTTTTTTTTTACATATTTCACATTTAGTTCATTGATTCAGTTTGTTCTACGTCGATTGGTAAAGGACATAATTTAACGATCGGACGTCGATACTCGGATAACGCGGTTTTTACGGTCGCAACGCGTACTAATCCGTCAGGACCTTCGTGACATTGCGTTACGCGGGCGAGATCCCATTTGCTCGGCGGAAGTAGCGGATTTTTTATTAGAACTAATTGTCCGACTTTGATCGAACGAGAGGCTTTCTTTCGCCATTTTACGCGTTGTTGAAGCGTATTGAGGTAATCGTTCTGCCATAGTTTCCAGAATCGTTCTGTAAATTGTTTTACTAATTGCCATCTCGACAGACGATTTTCTTTAACGTTAAGTAAAGACGGTTCGGGAATGGCGGTTAGAGCGGACCCTATTAAAAAGTGACCGGGTGTAAGCGGCTCATAATCATCCAGCGCATCATTTAGTGGCGCTAACGGCCTTGAATTAAGACACGCTTCGATGTTACAGAGTAGCGTGGTAAACTCTTCGAAAGTCAGAGTGTGAGCACCTATAACACGGCGGAGATGGTGTTTGACGCTCCGCACTCCGGCTTCCCATAGACCGCCGAAATGAGGGGCGGCAGGAGGAATGAAGTGCCACGCGACTCTTTGAGATGCTGCGAGATTGAGGAACGAAGGATCGCGTGTTGCGGTTTTAAAGGCGGTGGTTAGCTCGCGATCGGCTCCGATAAATGTCGTACCGTTGTCAGAGTACATAGATTCTGGCATTCCTCGTCGGGCGCAAAATCTCGAATAGGCGCCCAAGAACGCGGCGGTTGAGTAACCATCCACAACTTCAAGGTGGATCGCGCGGGTCGCCATGCAGATAAATACGGCGATATAAGCTTTCCGCGTGATTCGACCGCGACCGGGCATTGATCGAATAAGCATTGGTCCCGCGTAGTCCACCCCGCAGTGTAAGAATGCGCGCGCGGGGGGAGTTACTCTTATTTGCGGTAATTGACCCATCAATTGAGTAGCCGTTGCCGCTTTCTCGCGAGTACAGATCACGCAATCATGAATAACGGATTTTACTAGAGAACGCGCTCGCAATATCCAATAGTCGCGACGTAATGTAGCAAGCGTAAGTTGTGTGCCTGCGTGAAGGGAGCGCAAATGTGCTTGGCGAACGATCATGGTAACTAATGGATGCGACGGTAAGATTACCGGATGCTTTACATGCATTGGAATTGGCGCGTTGAATAACCGCCCGCCAACGCGAATTAATTGATCCTCGCCTATATACGGATTGAGAGATACGAGCGCGCTTTTTGTTGACAGGGGTTTGTGCTGCAGAAGTGCAGTTCGCTCTTGCGAAAAAACTTCTTCTTGAATACGTCTAAGCCAAAAATTTCGCGCGATGTTGCAATCGTCGACTGTGAGAGCTGACGAAGTGTTGGCTAATACGGCGTGAGACTTAGCAGAACGAAGTTGATTTATAAATTTAAAGAGATATGCGGTTACGCGGATGAGTCTCGGCCAGGATGAATATCGCGACGCGAGATCCCAGGGCTCTATTGGTTGTGTGAGATGCGTTGTTGCGCGAAGTCTTTCCTCGTTTGATAGATCAGTCGAGCGCGTGTCGGCTTGCGGAGGCCAATCAGATTCCGAGAGTCGCAACCACGAGGGACCGTTCCACCATAGATGATGAGTCGAAAGTTGACTTCCGGTGATCCCTCTGGACGCGCAGTCGGCCGGATTGTCCTCCGTAGATACATGTCGCCAGGTAGCGGACGGAAGTCGAGATTGAATTTCCGACACCCTGTTTGACACGAATGTTTTCCATCTCGAAGGATGGTCGCGGATCCACGCGAGCACGACAGTCGAATCCGTCCAGCAATGGCACGGAACGGTATTTGCATGCAGGGACGTGCGCACAAATTCAATTAGTCGAGTTAATAAGACGGCGGCAGCCAACTCCAGCCGAGGAATGCTTATAGATTTTACGGGTGCGACCTTGGATTTACCGACGAGCAGCATAGAAGTGATTTGCCCGGAAATTGACACGAGTCTGAGATATACTGCGGCCGCGTAAGCCGTTGTTGAGGCGTCGGAAAATCCGTGAAATTCACAATGCAACGTGTCGGAACTCTGCTGTATCCATCGATCTATCTTTAAGTTATTCAGACCCGCTAATGATGATTGGATCGATTCCCACTGTTTAATTAAATTAGATGGAAGGATATCGTCCCATTCCAATTTTTGCAACCATAGTTGTTGCAGAAAAATTTTTGCTACTACAGTAACGGGAGTGCTCCAGCCGAGGGGGTCAAATATTTTCGCTACGGTTGAGAGGATTGATCTTTTAGTGTTCGGTCGAACGTTAGGAAGCGCGGTGCTAAATTGAAACACATCGAGGGACGGATTCCAATTAATACCTAAAATTTTAAGCTGCTCATCCGTTTGCAAGATTTTCGTGCATGCTAATCCGTGATTTTCAACGGCAAGGTCTTCGAGAAGTTTTACCGAATTGCTTGACCATTTTCGTAACTCGAATTTTCCGCGACCGAGCAACTCGCAAACTTGATCGCGAATTTGACGGAGAAGAGGAATATCGTCAGCGCCGAAGAGCACATCGTCGACGTAGATGTTGTTTCGCAACACTTGAGCAGCTAAAGGAAACGTGTCACCGTCGTCGTTAATAAGTTGCCGGAGCACTCGCAATGCTAGAAACGGCGCGGACGCAGTGCCGTACGTAACAGTCAATAATTGATACGCTTGTAAATTTTCAGTGTCATTTTCGGACCATAGAATACGCTGGTAATCAATATCTCGCTGATCGACTAGTATTTGACGGTACATTTTAGTAATATCCGCGGAATAGACATATCTGAATTGTCGCCAGCGAAGGATTACGGATGCTAAGTCTGCTTGTAATTTCGGTCCGATTAACATGTGGTCGTTCAGTGACGTCGTGTTCGTTGTTGAACAAGATGCGTTAAAAACCACTCGTAAATGAGTCGTTATGCTACTGTCGCGAATAACAGGATGATGAGGTATGTAAACGCATTGTGCGGATGTTGAACTGGTTGTTGTTTTTCGCATATGGCCGAGTCGCTCGTATTCGGCCAGAAATGCCGCGTATTCCGCTTTCAATTCCGCGTTTAATTTTAATCGACGATGTAACTGATGCATGGATCGTTGAGCAATCGCATGTGATTCGCCGATGTCGATGGGAGGAGTTCTCTTAAAAGGAATTCGAACTACATATCGCCCATCCGCGCAGCGCGAATGCGTAGCGACAAAATGCTCTTCGCATTGCTGCTCTTCAGGCGTGAGTAGAGTTTGTCTCGGGATTTCTTCGAATTCCCAAAATTGGCGAAGTTCGCGGTCGAGAGATACCGAGCTTGCGCAGTGTTGCACCGTAATCAAGCGACGCGGAGAATTCGGAATTGCCGTCGGACCAGATAGGATCCATCCGAGAATCGTATTTTGAGCTATGGGCTGACCGCTACCGCCTCGGCGAATGCCATCGAGCAGCAGTCCGCTGTATAAATCGGCGCCTATAATTACATCAACAGGTTCGGAGCTAAAGGGATCCGGATCTGCTAACGTTAGATCGGAATAACAATTCAAGTTAATTAAAGTTGCCGTACGCGACGGAGAATAGCGGGTGAGCGATTTAAGAATTGACGCCGTCGTTGTTAACATGGGACGATATTCGCTAGACGGCGAAATTTGAATTACTGCGGCGTAGCGAGATACTCCGGCATTTACGCATCCGACGGCAGAAATTGAGATCGGCATTCTGAGGCGTCGTAACTTTAAATTCTGAGCAAGTCTCGCGGATATAAAGGTCATCTCTGAACCCTGATCGAGCAGAGCTCTCACTCCCGCAGTTCGACCTTCCGGCGATCCTACGGTAACGCGAGCCGTCGCTAGCAAGACGGAAGGTCGAGAGACAAATTTTGATGTAGAGCATAAAGCGGTGACGGCCGCAGGAGCTGTCGCGTTTGACAGCGAATTCGCAGTGTTTGTCGTCTTGTCGCTAGATGACGAGGCAGAGTCGATGTGCAACATCGAATGATGCTTTTGTTGGCACGTTCGGCACGAATATTTGCTCGGACAAGAATTGACCGGATGCTTGGCGCTCAAGCAGTTTATGCATCGGTTCGCTTGTTTTATCGATTCTAACCGTTGATTCGGACTTTTCTTTAAGAATTTCGGACATTTATTTATAAAATGAGATGCCTTACAGAGTGGACACGTTATAGAAACGGATGCTGTAGCGCTTGTAACCTTTTGCGATCGTGTGACATTAATTGCATGGGAGGGATTCAGTTCCTCGAGAGCGCGAGCGCGCGATGCAAGAAATCGGTCGAGATCATCGTATTTTGGAATGGAAGAATCGTCGCCGCACTTCAACTTCCACGCTTTTCGTGTAGCGTTGTCGAGTTTCTGCGAAACGGCGTAAACTAAGATATCGCTTAAAACCTCTTCTGAAGAGCGCCCTAAATTCTTCAAAGAAGCGATCGAACGATTGGCTTTATCGCGCATTTCATTTAACTCGATCGCGGATTCGCGTGAGACACTCGGTAAATTACATAAGGCGGCTACATGAACTTCGATGAGTCGACGCTTGTTTTCGAATCGCGAGACAAGAGCTTTCCAGGCGATGTCAAAATTGTCTGCGGTGATCTTAATATTTTTTATGGAATCAAGCGCGCGACCGGTCAGACTTGACGACAAAAAGTGCATGCGCGCGAACGCTGACAAATCTTGATTCTCGATAATAAGCGACTTAAATCTATCGCGAAACGTTTCCCACTCGTCGTAATTGCCCGAAAACGGAGGGATTTTGATCGGCGGTAGATGCGATAGTGAAAATGCGGAAATACCGTTTGGATGCACCTGATTGGAAGACTGGTTGGAGGTCGCTTTCGGCTCGATGGTCTCGAGGCACTCGGCCATGAAGTCCAAGGTCTTCAAGTAGACATCCTCGTGTTGGTCGAATTGACTATTCTTAAAATAGTCAACGTCCTCCCGCCTGTCCTCGGGGATGACCTTTTGTAGGGTGGCGTGCATCTCGATGCATTGAGACCACGTCTCCTTCAGCACAGATATTCGTGATCGGATCTTTGGGCCAGTATAGTTGTCCTTTCCGATGTTCTCGAAGGTCTTCAGGGATCGAGAGATCGAATGAAGTAACGATTGTTGCTTCACCAAGAATTCGCTCATGATTGACATCGAGCGTTACGTCAACTGCACGTCAATTCGATGATATTTATGCAATACCGCACCTCGATCCGGCTCGAAGGACCAGTTTTATGTTCACGTAATTTAGTTGAGTCTTTATTACGCGTCACTTGAAATATACCGGTTTCGCTCAGAGAGAGCGCGAGATGTCGGAAGTTCTTTTCGCAGGACGATTAGCAGCGAGAGTGACGAGAGCTCGATGGATAGAGATAGGGATATCGTGAAATGATAGGTAGAGCGATTGAAATAGGCGGATGAATTTGAGAGGATAATAAAGAGAGAGATCGAATTAATAGAAACAGGAATTTAGAGATATTTAATTGTCGAATTTCGAAACAGCGAGTTAGATACACGCAGATTATAAACTTTTATAATTTCGTGACGAACGACTATGCTCACTGAATCTCTCTTGCCGAAATTATCTCTGAACGTGAGCCGTGAATCGATCTCCTTATATATCTGGGAGAGATCTAGAGAGTTCGGAGAATCCGAGAGCGCACGATTCGTGTTTTTCGAAGATTCGGCTTACGAGCTATAATACAGCGATCAGGCAATAACGTAAGAACAATGACGATTCTCACAATATTGACACGTTTCGGTGTATTCAGTTTTGCTCGATCGATCGCAAACATTTAAGATGTTATTATCTCGGGATGCTTAATTTGATGCTGAGTATGAAACGAAACGACAACGAAAATTCAGAATATAAATTCAGAATATAAATTTTGATTGAGCGTTAACACATATTTTATATTTTATTATAATAGATATTATTATTTTTAATGTGATAAATATTAATCAGAGAAATTTTCAAAAAATTCTTTCCATACCATATTGTCCCATGATTATTATGATTCTCAGGGTAAATTCTAAGAGAAAATTCTCTCTGATTGCGTGAATGTATTCGTCAAAGTGTCGATAATACAATTTATAAAAAAAAAATTGTTTATTATTCGGTGTGTCACAGTGTGTCAACGTCTGTGTCAACGTCGACGTTGTAATCCATTCCAGTCGTACAATTATTCATCAGAAGACATCTCTGTAAGGTAAGAATAAGTAAGAGAGAGAGAGAGATAAAGAGAAAGAGGGTGTATGTAAACACACACACACACACACACACACACACACACACCACACACACACACACACATCGCGTGTAGATAACAGCTGATCGCAACGAGCGCCTCGCGTAATCGCCCGCGTCGTATGAGTTGCGCCGCTCCTGCCTCCCGACCGTACTCGTGCCGTAATTCGCTAACTATTTCCTTTTATAACGTAAAATCTAAGCTTCGGATAAAATTTTGGCAAAGGGAAAATCGTCTCAGAATTCATTCAGGCGCTTTCGATAATGTCAATAGTGATATTCTGATAAATAAATTAGCTTCCATCGGCTGCTCAAACCACATAATTAAGTTTGTTAAATTTCTCACATACCAACGAGAAATTCATACAGATATAATAAGTAATAAAATTAGATTAGTTTATAAAGGCGTTCCTCAAGGAGGCGTTCTCAGCCCCCTTCTCTACTTATTATATGTTTCAGATATAACAAACAATTTACCTAAACACATTTCCGTCTCTCAATTCGCAGATGATATTGCAATTTATTCTAAAATTTCTCCTTTAAGAAAATGTAAAAATTCTATTGAAAAAACAATAATAACTATTAAAAACAATCTTCGCTCTTTAGGACTTGAGCTCTGCCCACAAAAAACAACACTACTTCATTTTAATAACAAACACATCTCTCCGGGTCAGACCGAAATTAAAATTGAGGAACACACTATTAAATCTAGTGACTCTACTCGCTTCCTGGGCATAATTTTTGACTATAAAATGACTTTCACACCTCACCTACTCTATATTTTAAAAAAATGTATGAAAGCCTTAAATATTATAAAATTTCTATGCGGAACATGGTGGGGCTCAGATCCAGAAACTCTAATAATTTTGTATAAGAGTCTTGTACGCTCACATATTGATTATGGATGTTTTGTATACTTTCCGACACGAAAAAATTTAAGAGAAAAATTAGAAAAAATACAATATTCAGCAATAAGATCTGCTTTAGGCTATCGTATTAGCACACCGACTAACATTCTATTAGCAGAATCAAAGCTTCCACTCATTGGTGACCGTATAAAACTGTTATGCAATAGCTATTTAAGTAAAGTTTTGTCAAACACGGGTACCCAAGTTAACAAGATAATAAATCAGTATTACATAAAGAATAAAAAGAAAAAACACAAAAGGAAAAGACTCTTAAAACAATGTCTAGAAGATTTTATCAGCACAACGAAAAGCTTACGCATTCGCAATCATTATGATATCTATCGTCTTGATTACAATACAATTATTACCTCAATCCCGATTAACACTAAAATTGGAAATTCACTTAAACAAGATAAAAATCCTAATTCTACACTGAACAACCTTTTATCAAAATATAACTCATACACAATATATACTGATGGAAGCAAAATCCCCGGATCAAACTCTGTAGGATCAGCTTGTATTTGTCAGGAATTAAACATCTATATTAAAAAGAGCATTCCAAACATTTCCTCCGTCTTCACTGCAGAATGTATCGCATTGAATGACGCCCTCGACATTGCCCTTCTAAACACAGACCACAATTTCAAAATTTTTACGACTCCCTCAGTGCGCTTTTATGCCTTCAAAACCCCAAAATAAATATAAAAACCAATTTTTACATTTTTGAAATTAAAAAAAAATACAATGAATTCAAGCTAAAATCTACAAATAATAGTAAAATAGAACTGTTTTGGATCCCATCGCACATAGGCATACAAGGTAATGAACAGGCTAACACTTTAGCAAAAACAGCGACAGAAGCGCAAACGGATAATGGTATTTTTATCCCCTTTACCGATTTCCGCGAATTATTCAAACACAAATGTAAGTCAGATACTAAAAAGTACATTGAAGAACAAGGCCAAATAAAAGGCAAGGAATATTTCCAATCTTACTATCAAAATAACAGTAAACCGTGGTTTGCAGATAAAGGTCTCATACGAGAGATTACGGTCACTATTAATCGCTGCAGATCAAATCATTATAACCTCGCCGCGTCACTATCACGGGTAGGTATTACAAAAGAAACAAAATGTAATTGTAACTATGAAAAACAAGATTTAAATCACATAGTTTGGCAATGCCCTTTGTTCGATACTCAAAGATTAGAACTAATTAAAAAACTAAAAAAATGTAAACTATATCTACCTTTAGATATTAGATCACTACTCAGTCAACCAAATATTGAAGCATGTTCACATATATACTACTTCTTAAGAAAATGTGAATTACAAATATAAACACGCATAATGTATATTTAATGTTACAACGTATGTAAAGGAAACCATGTAAAAATCCATGTACAGCTGTATAACTCTCTACTGAGAGTTCTTTTGAGCTTAAATAAAAAAAAAAAAAAAAAAAAAATTCATTCAGGAATACGACATTTTAAGGACAAACGGTTATTTTGAATCACCCTTATAGGAGAAATTTTGAGACCCCACGTAATTCCGATGCGGCGTCAAAGGGGTCGAAATTTTATTTTAATGCAGGATAACGCTCGCCCACACACCGCTAGAGTTGTTTCAAATTTTTTGCAAGACAATATTATCGAGATGCTTCCACATCTACCGATGAGCCCAGATTTAAATCCCATCGAACACGTGTGGGATATGATGGGAAGAGCGCTTAGGAATTTGGAGAGACAGCCAACAAATTTGGAGGAATTAGAAGCAGAGTTACATCAAATTTGGGCTGAAATTCCTCAAACAAGAATTAGAGCGTGCATTAATATGCGTGATCGTTTAGAAGAAATAATCCGAAGACGAGGCGGAAACACACAATTTTGAATGGTAACATTTTTACATTTTTTTCTCCTAATCATACGCACGCACGCACACATACGTACACACACAAACACACACACACACACACACACACACAGCACACACATACACATACACATGATGCGCCAAATCCGACCAGCAACCTCCTCGTGGTGCGCGTCGGGTAATGCTAACGCTGGCGGTAAATGGAAAAAATGTATGGGTAATTTTCATAATGTGATAACTCCGCGAAAAATAATCGTACGAACTTCACTTTTTTTTTTAATTTGTAGGGAAAAGTCCATATTTTTTGATGATTGAGATAAGATTTGCGAAAAAAATTTATTTTACTCCGTGGAGTGCGTCAAAGTACGCAATTTTTTAAAGACAAAACACGTCCTTACTTTTGAAGCAGTAACGTACGTGGGAGAAGAGTAAATTAAGAAACTGACAACTGTTGTGTATCGTCTCCCACGGCTCACGGTCCTGTCACCGCTCGACGAATTACAGTCAAAATGGCGACAACCCTTAAGAACCACGGCAATTTTTCCTTCACGATTGGAACTTAGCCCGTTATTTTCAATTTATTTTATAACAGCCTATTACTTATATTGATATAGATAATATTTTCTATAAATAATATGTAACAATTATTATATCATCAATCGTCATATCAGCTCCTAATAAACATAAACCTTATAATAAATAGACAAATAAAAACAATTAATATAAAGTGGGAGTAATTTCATACATTCTGGTAATAATTTATAAAAATATTAACTAATTATAATGTACTATTGTAATTGATTACCTTGTCGCAATCTATACTGGCTAATTCCATATCAATTCTATTGGACATAAAGTAGTGCTCATAAAAGTTGCTCTAATACCTGTACGTACCCGTATAAAGATACAATTTATTTTCTAAACATTGTTTTGCGGCACTGTACAAAAAATAAAATTGAAATGTAAACCCCTTAATAAATCCTTAAATCTTGATAAACGGCTCAGACACACACATACACAAACACATACATTGTGATTACTAAATACCATCGACTCGAAAGTGAGGTTAACCGCGCACGTGCCGCTATAACGCATGTTGTCAATGTCGCAGAGCGCTGGTAGCGCGATCTTCCGTCAAACAAGTCAACCGTACAAGATGCATACATTGCTATTTATTGCATGTGTTGTGTACGTGTTGAAAAGGTGTATATACGTGTAGCGCGATACTACTATATATCTATGCATGTGTTGTGTACGTGTTGAGAAGGTGGTAGGATAGTTTCTTTTACCGAGCACCGTGGATCAAGGAGCGAATCTGAGTGGAAAATGCTGGTCGTCTGGAATGTTCTGTATATCGGAGCACAAGGCAAATGATCAAAAGATAATGTTTAAGTTTATTACAAGAAACTCTTTATTCGGGAGACTCCCGTGTACAACTGTCGTCTGCAACTATACACGAAGGAGAGTGCCGGCTCTCTCGGCTCGCGTGCCGGAGCAACCGTCTTCCTCTCCCGGGTGCGCGCGCACGCTACGTCATCGCGATGTTCGCCGATCGGTGATGGCAGCAGCGAACGGGGACGATGTGGAGCGCAGTGTCGTCTGCTCGCGCTTGCGCTGTCACCGATTCCTTACAGTGTAGTATACGTGTAGCGATGACGACGGTGACGGTGACGTTTCTTAAACGAAAATTTCCACATCTCGACTTTGCGTCGTAATATATAATGTTTATATAACATGTAGAACAAAAATAAAGACACTTTCCTTATATAATTTAAACCCAAGCTATCGATTAAGCCTAGTAAAAACTCAATCCGTTCAGCGGTTATTGAAGTCTGATAATCTCGAGTACTCTCAACTGGCCGGCTCGCGTAAAGATACCCGGAGTGCCTTGCTGCTGCTGCGCGGTACTTGGCGCGAGACACTACCGTGTCTCTTGATTCGGATTTTCTTCGAATGCATGCAGTACTTCCTCGTCTTCATTAACGTGACGACGTACTGGTACATTAACACGATTTTGGTGTTGCGCCAGAAGAAATCCTGTTTCTTTTGCTCGTCGGACACAATCCGTTATTGTTCTTCTTGATGGATGCTGCTCACGATTGGGAAATCGCTCTGCGTACATACGCTCCGCGGCACTAGTATTTTCTCCGGCCATCCCGTAACAAATAATCATATTTGTATATTCTTCCGCCGTAAAATTCATTATTAAAGCGCACTTTATAATAACACGTAAATGAAACGTGCACGCCACACATACGTGTAAAATCGTGAGAAACGAGAAAAAACATTTGAAAATCGAAAACATTGCCCGTGTTGTCCTAGCAACAAAGTATATGAATCGAAAACTGCTGGTCGATAAAGGTTTAATAAATATCGATAAATGTTGATAAAATTGTCAATAAATTGTCGGTTTAATAAATGTCGATAAAATTCATTATGTCCGTCGAGTACGGGAAATTTTAGACAAAATTTTAGAGAAACAGGATTTCTTCTGGCGCAACACCAAAATCGTGTTAATGTACCAATACGTCGTCACGTTAATGACGACGAGGAAGTACTGCGTGCATTCGAAAAAAATCCGAATAATAGTGTACGCCGTGTAGCTCATACACTTGGTGTATCGCGATCCACGGTGCATCGCATTTTACAAGAGAATAGGTTGCACCCATTCCATTTTCAACGTGTGCAGCAACTTCTTGCACGAGATGAAATACAGCGCATCCACTTTTGCGAAGGTATTTTCATTTTTGTAATTTCAGTTTTTCTTCGATATTCACGGCACTTTTAGCATTCGATAACCATTAATAAATCACGCGCAGGGTTCCTCGCATAATGTCGGCGAAACGCTTCATTTTCCGACCGTATCTTGTGGACAGATGAGGCCACATTTACACCAAATGGCGTATTTAATTCTCATAACATTTTGATCTGGCAAGATGAGAATCCTCACGCTATTCGTCAGTGCGCCTTTCAATATCGCTGGTCGATAAATATATGGGCAGGTGTAATTGCCAACAGAGTGGTAAATATTCTTGTAAATTAAAAAATCTTTTCTCTCGCACTGTCTTCGTAACGTACCTATTGGCGTTTTCAGATCAGCCCATATTATCTTCCGCCACATTTCAATGGATAGACGTACGCGGAGTTCATTGAGAATGAATTACCACAACTTTTAGAGGACGTTCCTCTTCGCGCGCGGGAAGCGCTGATTTTTCAGCACGATGGAGCTCCCGCACATTATTCCCGTCAAGTACGAGAAATTTTAAACGCGCGTTTTCCGAACAAGTGGATGGGTCGAGGTGGGCCAATTATTTGGCCGACACGGTCGCCAGATTTAAACGTACTCGATTACTTTCTTTGGGGCTACGTAAAAGCTTTAGTCGAGTACCATCGTGATGGTACCGAAGATGAGGTACGCGAAGCTATTTTAGCGGCCTTTAATACCATTACGCCAAACATGGCGCACCGTGTGACGCAACAAATAACTCGAAAAGCCGAACTCTGCTTACAAGCACGAGGAAAACTTTGAACAGTTATTGCATTAAATTTTGAGAGTGGATTAGGCCTAATTAGGCCTGGGGAAACCACTTTAAAAAAACGCGCCAAGCTATCTATTTCAAGGTGGTGTGGAAACGATAGCGTTTCCTTGCCACGAAATAATTTTATTTCTGAATGATATGAGTAGAACCATCTCAAGCAGAACACAACGATTACACGTTGTAATCGTTACGTCATGTATCGAAATAAGATGTCTTACGGGAACCGCTAGCGGAGGCTTTATACTCTTTAATATGTGTATCGAATAATCTTGTACGAACATTTGTCGTAACCCTGACGAAAAAAGGAACCGATAGAAAACGATTGCATTGCATTTTCTGCATTGTATAGTAATTGTGAATAAAAAATTAACGAAAGTTTATAAGCGTAAATTTACACGATAGATTCTTTATGTTTCTTTTTTATAAGTATCTCATTTTCAGCATCCACAATTCTAATTTTGTTTCTTATCGTGTTGTACCGTACTTAAACATCTTACATTGATGAAAGATTACCGTAAATTCACGATTGATTCTCAATCGTTTCCTTTCGTAAGTATATTATTTGCAGAATCAAATTCCCTTATCTTTCTTATTGTTTCCTTTTCCACGAAACGTGAATTAACGGAAGTCTATGATGATTAATATTCATCACGAGTGACACTTTATGTTTTCCTCTGGCAAGTATCTTATTAGAGAATTACGACGCGCGAGATATTTAGCCATGTACTACGATCTTTGTAATAATACGATAAAAAAATATCCACTTTAATGACTTCAAAATAGATTACGATGCGCTTTCTATGGTAATTATACCTAGATATCAATGTTATGTCAAGTATCGTTGATACATGTTGGTTGACAACGAAGGGTTTTCTTTCGTAATTATACGTTAGACAACTCTAAATTTCTCCTATCGTTAATACATCATTGATTACGAAAGATTTTCAATAATTTATTTATGATAGACTGGAATAAAACGATAGAACACGATAAATCTCCATAGGTATTTTATCATATTCCTACGAATGAATACTCTCCTAACAGGAAACGATAGAGAATGTTAGAAAACGATATCATTTCTTTCGGACTCGATATAGTGAAGCGTTAGATTACGATAAGCATCATCTGAGTGAGAGGTGGAGTCATGCAGCGAGCGGCGAGCGACGCGTGACATTTGTTACTAAGACACGTAAACAAATAAGCCATCTTACATACTGTTCCGGCCTATTGATTCCGGCCTACCGCTTTCCACGCGCTCATTAGCTGAGATATTTTTATTAATAACGCAATAATTATTGCGAATTTAGCAAAATGGCATTGGACTTTGTTGTTCATCTCGATCCATTCTACCTTCTCACGAGCGTTGGCACGGGTGCTTTGGGACACCCTGTATATATGCATACATATATGTATATAAAATAAAATAAGAAACATAAAATTTATGTGTTCTAATATATTCAAACACTTACACTTTGTGGTCGCTGAATCAGGAATACATAATTGAAGGGCCTGGGTGGCACATGGCCAGGCGGCACGTGGTCAGGCGGCACGTGGTCAGGCGGCACGTGGCCAAGCGGCATGTAGTCGGGCGGCATAGGTATTGCTGCAAAAAATATGTTAATTATATTATACATATATATGTATAGTATATATAACGCGTACAATATATGCATATATATTTATATACGCATATGTACATACATGCTAGAGGTTATTAGAGGTTATAAAAATAAGTTGCTTATAATAATTACAATTGTAAATGTTATATATCAATAAAATGCTTTATATATATGTAAAAGGCAATATTTTAATAAGTCAACACGTATATAGTATGCATGTATGTACTGTGACGTGACGTTTTGTACGTCCGTCACAAGGGCTGATAAGCCCGGCCGGGATCGGTCGCGCGGGCCTCCGCTCTCTCGATTTAGGGAGAGAGAGCGCGGCTTGAGCGCGGGATCGGATGCGATCCCGCGGTTTTCGCCAATTTTTCCGTGTAGTATTTATAGAAATTAGCATAAGGTTACGGTGGCCAACGCATAAGGTCGACGGGATCTCATCCGGTGACCAGGAAAGCTCAATTAACGTCGAGGACGAGGAGAGGCCCCGACACCGCAACAAGGAGTACGCCCGGTAAGAACCACAAAATTAAACCGAGATACTGTATTATATAACAAAACCGAAGCTGCCGCCTTTTAAATCATTGCACTTCACAGGCTCTGAGCAAGCATCCCTGGGGAAGGCCACTCGTGCACGAGAAGCGTGCGAGCCCCGAAACGGAGAGACGGCACTGTGCCCGAATTTCCTGACATTATGAAGAACGATCGAAGAGAAAATCGATCGGGAAAATCATTCTGCAAATAAAGGACAAAGACGGACGGGTACGTCCGTATACTGCCGCAAGAGACATTCTACGGAGTCTGGAGGCAAAGGAGAGCGGACAAGAAAATGATGGGCCGGAAATAAAAGGAGCAAAGGCCGCGAAGATCATCAAGGCCGCGCCACGGCCCTGCGTAATCCGGGAGCGCCACACGTGGCATTATTAAAAATTATTGTGCCGGCGTGTCTCCTGCGGGCCTTCCGTTCGTCACTGTTCGGCGGACTAGCGTATGGAGCGGAGGCCCATTTTTCGCTGCGTTGATAAGAATTTACGACGAGATTACCAATGAGACCGACGTCGCCTAATTGTGAAGCCACCAAGTAAAGAGTAAGGTTCAGATGAGTCGCGCCATTGAATCATCGCTGTCGTAAGTAAGGTCTTGTATTTAATTTTCGCAATTCTTGTCTTTTTGAGTAATTACGCAGCCGATCGGCGAATCGACTCATCTGAGCCAAAGGATCCACGTGAGTACTCTCTCTCCTGAGATCATTTGCCGCCGACAGTCTATAATTATCGCTTTCGTATTTATTTCATTGTCGTTATTGTAATTTAATATTTTCTGTGTCTAGCGAGCTCGTACACGAAACCGCTTTGTCTATGGCGCGTATCTAATGTTGTCGGTTATTTAGTATTGCGCGTTATCGAAATTGTATATGTCGCGTAATATATTGTATTTCTCTCGTCGCTCTCGAATATTCGCGTAAATCCGCGAGATAGTTATTCTCCGTGTATCATATTATATAATCTGTCGAGGCCCTTAAGGCCATATTATCAGAGTATAATTCCGATTAAATATACGAGTTATACCACGAGGTTAATGGATTATATTTCCGACAATTATTATTGCGGCGAATACGGCTGCTCCGAAGCGCCTTTATATATTTCCTTTGATATTGTGATTACTCGGTATTCCACGCGGGCGAGCGCAAGTTAATTGTCGGCCTACGGAATAATTTTCTTCGCTGCCGAGGCCCGGATAAGCCTCGAGTCGCGGTAAAATCGTATCCGCCGCAGAATTGACTTTCGGCTCGCGCGTGAAACCCGATACTCTTGCGCTCGGTCGCGAGAAGTCGTGCGGCCGATAAACATCAGGCCAGATTGTTATGAATTATATCTCTTACTATTATTGTTTCTCTTACAAGATTCTTTTCAATACTGTCTTTCAATTATATTTCTTTTCACGATTTGTCATACACCGTGTTTTTTTCAGTATTACTTTTCCAATCATATTATTATTCTTCCACGGAAGCTTTAATACATCATATTCTCATCAAATTAATTCTTTGTGTAAGATTTATTCGTGCCTCTCTCGATTCTCTCCCGTCCCGCCCGAAAGAACCACCCCCTCTACCATTCTCGATGTCTGAGTAGCCGCGTATTTTCCGTCGCGATTTTCGACCGATGCTGTATTCGTGGTTTTCTTAAGGTTCGTTTTTGGCGGCGCGAATTTTCGCGCCTGGCGCCCAACTTTTGTGTAAATTTCTCGCTTAACGTACCGGTCGGATTTCCGTATATCGCGCAGAAGGTGTGCCGCGAGTCACTAATAACGACTCCTTGATTAATTACCTGGTTACGAATTTAATAAAATAATCACGGTCACAGTACATATACATGTATCAATGCATATATAAATGAAAAGAACAATTACTTACCATGCTCGCGATTCGCCATCATGCAAACATTAAGGTACTATCGAGTGCAATTACGTTTGCAATAGCGTATCGCGCGACCCATGAAATGCTTTTATGTGATTGGTGCGTTGATTTTGATGCGTTTATTTGCACAACAGTTTAGTTTGATGTATTGAGTATAGTTTAGTTTAGTTTTTAGTACAGTACATTAGAGTACAGAGTATTCTAAAGTGTACAGAGTGTTTTGTTGTTTGTTTCTCAGTATTCTCAGTTTGTTTCTCAGAGGTTCTGTGTTTTTATCACAGTATTTATTAGTATTATTTATTAGTATTATTAGTATTATTTAGAGGCATATTATTCATTCATTATGCCAAAATATACTAATAAGAATAAAACAACCTCAGTAAAACGTTTGTCTGTATCACAGAAAATGCGTCACATGCGACAAGCGTGTAAGAAGAATTCTCTCTCGAATAAAGAGAGAATTGTTGAGGACTCCGGAAAAAGAGCGGAATGCGTATCAAATTTTATGGAAATTCCAGGTACGTCATATCAATTATATGCATGCGAGGATAAAAGGAATGTAGATAACGACACTTTGACATCGCAATCATTATCTTTTATGGATACATTTTCTCAATTATCTGTCGATGCATGCGCGACAGAGAATATTCAATCAGAAAAAGTCATTGATATTTTCAATGATAATTCTGTGGAATCTGTGTCGGACGTTCGCGAATTTAGCGAAAATGCAAGTTTGTCGAACGAGTCGCACGCATATATGAATGAGAGAAATGCGACACATAATGATGCGTTGACATCACAGTCGTTTAATACATTTTCTGAAAATTCTGCAGATGCATGCACATTTATGGAATCGGAAAATACAATGCAAAGCAATATGGATGATACAGAAGGTATCGAAAATATTGAAGATATCGAAGATATTGAAGATATTGAAGATAATATCGAAAATATTGAAGATATCGAAAATATTGAAGATATTTAAGATAATATCGAAAATATTGAAGATATCGAAAATATTGCTTTGCATGTTGATGGGAACATTGACGCAAATTGTTTGTGTGCTGCAAAGATTAGTGGACAATGTATCGTCGATTTCGGGCATGTTTTGCTGAATTGCAGAGACTGTCCACTCATTGGATCGGCGAATGTCGTTTCACTAATCTTGTAATAACTAAAACGAAGTGTTACGGTCTAAAAACCCAATTTTTTATCGAATGTCAAATGTGTCACTTCAAAGATAGTTTTTGGAGTGAACCGACAGACGACAGAAGTAGGTGAATAGTGCGGGTTCTAACGCAGGTGCTCTGAGGGGGGGGTGAGGTGCAGGGGGGTATCCGCGGGCGCGGGGGAATGACGTCACGGGGAGGGGGTGATTAGCGAGCGCGGTGACAGACGTCGGAAGGGGGGGATTTATGGACGCGGGGAATGACGTCACGGGGGGGAATCACGCGGGGAGGGGGAAGGTGTACGACTGCGCTTGGTTGACGAGGGGTTCGCGGGGAGGGGAAGGTGTAAGACCGTGGTCGGTCGACGAGGGGTCCGCGGGGAGGGAAAGGTGTATGATGCATATTGTAGGTGCATAATGTATATTATAGGTGAGGGGTCTGTGACGGAAGGGGAACCGCGAGAAAGGTAGCGCGTTCTCGAGAGAGCGGCGTTCGCGTGAGAGAGCGACAGCGCGAGAAAGAGCAGCTTTAGCGTGAGAGAGATATAACGAATGAGAGGCGTATTCAAGGGAAAAGGAGAAGAGAGACGTATTTTAATTTTTTATTTTTAATGTTTTTTCTTTTTCTTTTTTTTCGTGTTTCCTTTTTTTCTTTTTTTCTTTTTCTTTTTAATGTTTTTGTTTATTTTACTTATTATTTTTTCTATTTCATTTATTATTTTTTCTATTTTTTTATTATTTGTTCATGTTTCTTTCATATTTGGCATTTCTGACATTTTCGTAGATTTTTGTTGCGCTACTGTTTGAAGATCATGCAATAGAACTTCTAACTATATATATATACATATATATGCATTCAGTTGAAAAATCATGAAAAATCATACTTAAATTTGTCTTCCATTTTATCAAATTGGTCATTGATAAGCCTGTGAAAAATTCCATTATTATTTTTCATTATAACATTATTACTTTCCATTATTACATTATTACTATATCTTTCCATTATTAAATCCCATATTAATTTTGGACGAACATTAAAAACTATTTAGATTTTTATCTTTTTAACACAATAAATTAAATCATTTATTAGTAAAAGCATGATAATATTTAAATTTTTTTAAAATAATATAATTAATTTTAACTGAAAGTATTAACCATGGATTGCTTGCAAAGTATTCATGATAACAAAAGAAATATTTAATTTTTTTTAAATATTATAAATATTATAAATATTATAAACTTCTCTTACTTTATTAGATATAAATATAAAACTTCTTCTGTAGTTTTTTACAAAAAGTAAATTACAAAAATTACATTCACTTTATAGATATCATACTTTTCATACATTAGTGGATTTAAAAATTTATTAAAATATTTTGTATAGCATTTCATTCGAGCCTCGTCGTGGGGTTCGTATACTTGGAAAAAGATACGCCTTAACCTCGACATTGTATAAATATTTGGATGTAGGAATCAGCGTCGGAGCTGTATCTTGCGTGGAATTAGCTCTTGGCGACAATCGAGACAATCAAATAGTATTGTCTATTGAAACGTAGAAATCATTGTTGTAGAAACGTATGGATAATGAACGACTTCTACAATCACCTCAAATTCCATTACGGATTCGAGATCTAACAATCGAAGTGTTTAAAATGTCAGATTCGGAAATTGTAAAAATTGCGTTGCATGATGTTAGTTCTTTGTATATGAAGCCATCAACTATGTTATATTTATTTGATTTTAAAAATTGTATTGATCATGTGTATTTCTGGCTATGTAAAAATACACAAATTGTTAATCAAAAGTTTAAACAATTTGCAAATGTTTTACAACGCAGTAATATTAATGATTTATGCAATGCTGCAAAAGCTATACGTGAAAGTGATGCGTACGACAGCGAATCGCTTATAGATTGTGAATTATTATCCTGTGCTGTAAATGATATTCTTCACGATGCTTGTAACAAATAAATTATTTTTACCGATTTAAATTGTGAATTTAATTTCTTTCTTCCCCGTTCTTTATGAATATAAAATAGTGTAATATATGTGTGCATAATATCAGCAAAACTTTAGTCTCCTGCTTGAGACGTTGAAAAATGATGAGGTAGATGATACTCCAGTTAGAAGGAGACAAGAGATGTAGAATTAAAATATATAATCAAGAGAAGAGTGCAACATTATACAGTCGTATACGTTCGTGCGAAGATTTGCACAAAGTAAACTGTGTGTTGGACCTTGTATGTAAATTATTCTGCAATATATTGACTAAAACAATTCTGCAAGTGTTGTGGAAGTTATGATTATTGATGATTCGTATGAGGATGTGTCAGACGTTGTAGTAATATTTATTGACGATTCTGATGAAGAAGAACAGCTGGACAATAATATAATTGAAGTATTAGAAGATTCGGACTATGGCAGTGATAGCGATGACGAATGTGTAGAAGAAACACATCGAGAGTTAGGACGGGCTAAGATCGTTTCCATGGATCAATTGAAGAAAATGTGCATTATATATTTTTATTATGAGACTCATGACTATTTCAAGTTTTACACATGTTTTTTCGGGATGGTGGATTCATTACTGAGAGCTCGTGCGTTGCGAAGACACGAAACTGCATGCTTTGGTATGATACTTGGAAAGTATTGCAACCAGTGCAGATAACCACTGCATCAAATTTTGTCATGCAATATGTGTTAAAATTAAGATTCATTTATATTCTACTTCTCATATTTTTGGAGCATATAGCGACATCTCACACAGGAATGCCGCAAAGTTTTTTTGTTGTTTTGACTCTCGTGAGAGAGAATGAACCTTCCCAAATACGTATGTATGAGAGTTACTATCGTTCGAGACTCTGTTTAGTTTAGTCGATCAGTCTGAGCCTGTATGCTAACAGTTCGTTCTGCTTTTGTCTCGCATCGACAGTAATATAAAGGAAGAATTTAAGTTGTATTATTTTTTTGTTTCTTTTAATTAATAAAACTGCTCTTATTATAATAAAAACTCAACAGGTTATGGACCCAGGCCACGTGTAGTGTCGAGAAAGACAGTCTTTTTCGGCGACTCAGACAAAGACAAAAACGAATAGCATATCCGTGTGGTGCGTTTATCCTCGCGAAGAAGACAAAGTTTGTATCAGCGTGGTGCGTACATCCTCGCAAGAACCTACGTGCTCGTCTTGGCTCGAAAAATGACTGACGATTCCTTGACAAGAAGCATCTCGAAATTTGACGGAACAAATTTCCTAATTATGGAAATTTCAGATGCAATCGGCTTTCGGAGTATACGGTATCGAAGATATAGTTGACGGTACTCGCGCAATACCTGCCGACATGACAGCTGCAGCGGGAATCAAATACAAGAAAGATGAAGCTCGCGCAAAACTGCTCATCTCCTCCGCCATCGATTACTCGCAGTTAGAGTATTTAGTGACATGTGCTACTGCGAAAGATATGTGGCAAAAACTAAGTGCAATACACGAACGGAAAAGTACATCGAACAAACTCGTTCTCATGCAGCACTTCCATGAGTACAAAATGGCGCAAAATGACTCCGTGGCACAACACTTCTCTAAGGTGGAGAACATGGCACGGCAACTAAAGGACGTGGGTGAATTAGTCTCCGATACTTCTATAATGGCCAAAATTCTTGGCTCCCTGCCATCGAAATTCGGAGCCCTTATCACAGCCTGGGACAGCGTTCCTGCAGATTCTCAAATTTCAGCAGCTTGCAAATTTACAGGAGAGATTATTAAAGGAGGAAAGTCGGCTCACAGCACATGATCAAGAGGCAGGCGCGTTCGCAGCTACAAGCAAGAAAGGTGATACGAGTCAGACAAGAAATTCCTCACGCGGACGAGGAAAACAAAAAGCACAGCACAACTCGAAGACGAAGGACGTCACGTGTTATTATTGCCAATCAAAAGGACATTTCGCATATCAATGTAGAAAGAAACAACGCGACCAAGGTGACACAAGCGAAACTCGAGGTAATTCCGGTTCTCACAAACCAGTCGCGTTTACAGCAACGATATCTGACCCCAAAACAAATGAGATTGATACACGCGCGCAATTTGAAGTTTTTCTAGATAAGCCAATTTTGGACGTGTGGTTAAGTGATAGCGGCGCGTCACGTCATATCTCACATAGACGCGAATGGTTCAATGATGTCAATCCGATCAACGAAGGAATCGTGATCGGAGACGGAAAAGTGTGTGAAGCGCGCGGTATTGGTGATATCATCGTAAGAAATTACGTAAACGGCGAGTGGTCGGAAGCAAAAATAGAGAACGTACTTTACGTACCCGATTTTAAACGTAACCTATTTTCGGTCGGGGCGTGTACATCGCGAGGATATAGTGTGACGTTCGACTCGGGATTTGTGTTTTATCGCGCGATAGAAAAATTGTCGCGCAAGGAGTTAAGCAAAGCAACGACGTTTATCGCATGTGTATGGTACCAACAACCACGGCTGAAGCGCACGCAGCTCAATCAGGAAGCCTAAGGCTATGGCACGAGTGTCTAGGACATGTAAACAATCAAACAATCAAAGATCTCATAAGGAGAGGAATGATCACGGGCGCGAAGCTCACGGATATTGACAATTTTTTCTGCGAGGCATGTCAATATGGAAAGATACACAGACTACCATTTAAGAAGAAGGAAGTAAATAGAGTCACTGATGTCGGTGAAATGTTTCACGCGGATGTGTGCGGACCGATGTCCACGGAATCCTTAAGTGGTGCTAGATTTTATTTCTTGCTCAAGGACGATCGCTCGGCATGTCGGCATGTGTTTTTCATCAGACATAAATCAGATGTTTTTGAAAAATTCAAGGAATTCGAAAAAATGGTATCGAATAAATTCAATAGAAGAATGAGAACATTACGCGTAGACAATGGCACAGAATTTATAAACAAGCCTATGAAAGACTATCTCTCTAATTGTGGAATCAAGCTGGAAACTACTGCTCCAAGTACACCAGAACAAAACGGCAAGTCTGAGAGAGAAAACAGATCAATAGTCGAGAGTGGAAGGACCATGCTTCATGCACAAAATCTACCCCTCTGCCTGTGGGAAGAAGCGATGAGAACTGCGGTCTACACTTTGAATCGCACGTTATACTTAAAGGAATTCAATGCAACCCCGTACGAATTATGGACCGGAAAGAAGCCAGACCTCGGACATTTGAGAGTATTCGGCTCGACTGCGTACTTACATGTTCCAAAGATATTCCGAAAGAAGCTGGATCGAAAGGCAAAGAAATACATTCTAGTAGGATATCAAAATGACTCCGCTAATTACAGACTATTCGATTCAAAAACCAAAGAAATAAAAGTGGGAAGAGACGTCACTTTTTACGAAACATCAAAATACTCGTCATCTCCCGACAGGACAGTGGAAATCAATCTACCTATTAGAGTAAGGAGGATTAGAGTAACCTATAGAGAGTAAGGAGGCTCCAGACGACAACCAACGTAAAGATTCACCACGTAAAGATCAACCTCAGGACGATAAGGATGTCATTGTAGTGGAGGACAGCGATCACGATAATCTCGAAGAACAACAGGGTCGGACGTTACGTGATCGAGCAGCCATCAAACAGTCTGAGAGATATGAAGCCGAAGTAGCAGAAATCTGGGACCCATCAACATATCATGAGGCGATGACGTGTCCTGATGCAAATCTATGGAAAGAAGCAATCCGAGAAGAATTGCAGGCACATAAGAAGAATGGAACATGGAGGCTAGTCGCCGAATCCGAAGGCAACAACATCATCGACTCTAAATGGGTATTCAGAGTCAAGAAGAATCCGTCAGGAAAGATCGACAGATACAAAGCGAGGCTTTGTGCTCGAGGTTTTCTACAACGATCCGGTGTCGACTACGCCGAAATCTTCTCACCAGTCGTGCGATACGACTCTCTTTGAATCCTTCTGGCGACGGCAGCACAGCGTAATCTGGAGATTGCGCAGTTTAATGTACGCACAGCATTCTTATACGGGAGACTACAAGAAGATATCTACATGCGAATTCCAGAGGGCCTCATCATTCCTGAAGAAAGTGATAGTGTAGTGTGTAAGCTTGAAAGGGCTTTATATGGCCTCAAACAAGCCTCCAGATGCTGGAATAAAACTTTTTGCGAGTTCTTAAAAAGTTTTAAATTTAAAGAATGCGACGCAGATAGTTGTGTGTTTCGCGGCAATGTGGATGAATGTGAAGTTTATCGACTTTTGTATGTGGACGACGGGTTGATTATAAGCGAAACAAAACAGGCTTTAGACATTGTAATATCAAATCTAAAGAAATCGTTTGACATTACAACACAGAAATTGGAGATGTTTGTGGGACTGCAGGTGGCACGGAATCGTACCAATAAATCGATATTTTTGTACCAAGAGCTATATATGAACAAAATACTAAAGAGATTTAATATGGACAAGGCAAATCCCGTATCAACACCTGCTGACGTGCAAGCTACTCCAATTCCTAGCGATAATTATAATTCATCTAATTTTAAAATACCCTACAGAGAAGCTGTTGGCTCATTAATGTTTCTTGCAACAGTTTCTAGACCCGATATAGCTTATGCGGTAAGTGTTGTCAGTAGACATTTAAATAATTTCAACGCAAGTCACTGGCAAGCAGTGAAAAGAATCTTCAAGTATTTAAAGGGAACTATAAATCTTGGTATTTGTTACACGAATATTAAATGTTCACATAATTTGATGGGTTCTTCCGACGCCGATTACGCTGGCGACATAGAAACGCGAAGATCCACGACAGGATATATTTTTGAATTATATGGTGGACCAATTACTTGGGCATCACAGCGACAACGAATGGTAACATTAAGCACAACCGAATCCGAATACATAGCTGCATGTGCAGCAGCAAAAGAAGCCATATGGATTCGTAGATTGCTAGATGATATAGGACATCAATGTGATAACGCGACAGTATTAAACATTGACAATCAGAGCGCCATACAATTGGTCAAGAATCCCGTCTTTCATAAACGCACAAAACACGTTGATATCCGATATCATTTTATAAGAGAGAAAATGGAGAGTAAAGAAATCAATGTAAAGTATATAAGCAGCAAGAGTCAACACGCCGATATTATAACGAAGGCAATTCCTCGCGATCAATTTATATTTTTGCGTAATAAAATAGGAATGAATACTCACAATTAAATTTCCTTTGTTTTATTTAAAATATTCAAAGAGTGGAGGTGTTAAAATTAAGATTCATTTATATTCTACTTCTCATATTTTTGGAGCATATAGCGACATCTCACACAGGAATGCCGCAAAGTTTTTTTGTTGTTTTGACTCTCGTGAGAGAGAATGAACCTTCGCAAATACGTATGTATGAGAGTTAGTATCGTTCGAGACTCTGTTTAGTTTAGTCGATCAGTCTGAGCCTGTATGCTAACAGTTCGTTCTGCTTTTGTCTCGCATCGACAGTAATATAAAGGAAGAATTTAAGTTGTATTATTTTTTTGTTTCTTTTAATTAATAAAACTGCTCTTATTATAATAAAAACTCAACAATATGTGTCCAAATTGTATATAATAATGCTTATAAGTACTTCTTAGTTTTTAAAAATTTAATAATATATAAATTAAAAATACTAAAGAGATTTTCTGTTACAGAAGCCCCCCCCCCTCCCCGCTGCCGCAGCCAATGCCGCCCACTTCCCCATTATATTTTATATATATATATTTTTTATATATTAAATTTTTTTTATATATTATATTATGTTTTTATACATTATATTACATTTTTACATTTTTATTGTATATCATATTTTATATTTTTATATATTTTATATATTATATTTTATATTTTGCATATTTTAATTTTTATATTCACATTATTTTTAATAAACACACACACACACACACACACATTTGTAAAATACACATACACATATTGAATAAATGTTTATTTAATATTATAAATGTTTAATTTTCTTAAATATTTCATCTCCTTACCTTAGCTCTATAAGATAAAGAAAAAAGAAAAAAACATGAACAAATAATAAATAAAATAGAAAAAATAATAAATGAAATAGAAAAAATAATAAATAAAATAAAAAAAACATTAAAAAGAAAAAAAAAGAAAAAAAGGAAACACGAAAAAAAAGAAAAAGAAAAAACATTAAAAATAAAAAATTAAAATACGTCTCTCTTCTCCTTTTCCCTTGAATACGCCTCTCATTCGTTATATCTCTCTCACGCTAAAGCTGCTCTCTCTCGCGCTATCGCTCTCTCACGCGAACGCCGCTCTCTCGAGAACGCGCTACCTTTCTCGCGGTTCCCCTTCCGTCACAGACCCCTCACCTATAATATACATTATGCACCTACAATATGCATCATACACCTTTCCCTCCCTGCGGACCCCTCGTCGACCGACCACGGTCTTACACCTTCCCCTCCCCGCGAACCCCTCGTCAACCAAGCGCAGTCGTACACCTTCCCCCTCCCCGCGTGATTCCCCCCCGTGACGTCATTCCCCGCGTCCATAAATCCCCCCCTTCCGACGTCTGTCACCGCGCTCGCTAATCACCCCCTCCCCGTGACGTCATTCCCCCGCGCCCGCGGATACCCCCTGCACCTCACCCCCCCCCCCTCAGAGGACCTGCGTTAGAACCCGCACTATTCACCTACTGACAGAATATTGGATGTCAATAGAGGTGCCGTATGCGGTACTATATTGACAGGGACTGGTCATAAGCAGCTTGAAGAACTTCTTGCTGCTGTGGATGTTCCATGCATGAGTAATAAAACATATATTAAGTATCACAATGAAATGTCGGAAGCTTTCGCCGCCGCCGCGGAAGAAGAAATGCGCGTGACCGGCGAAGAGAAAAGGCGTTTGGCAATTGAAAGAGGAGATGTCATAGATGGTATTCCGCATATACCCGTGATAACAAACGGCTCGTGGATGAAGAGATCCTACCGCAGTGGTAGTTATGATTCTCCATCTGGAGCAACTATTATTACGGAATTTCATTCTCAAAAAATATTATTTGTTGGTGTTCGAAATAAATATTGTATTGTTTGCGCGATAGCAGCCAAAGTTAATGCAAAAGCAAAGGAGCATGTATGTTTTAAAAACTTGGGAACCAATCAGAGCTCTACCAGTATGGAAAGTGATATAATCCTCGAAGGCTTCCGACTTAGTTTAGAAATGCATGGCCTTATTTATAGTAAATATATTGGTGACGGCGATAGTAACGTATTAAAAAAATTGAGAGATTTTCCACCGTATCCGAATATTGTTGTGGAAAAGATTGAATGGACGAATCATCTTCTACGCAATCTTTGCAATAAAATACGTGAAGCGGGTTGTACCGGTAGTAGAAATATATCAAAGTTGAAAAAAGCCGTTACGAACAGCGTTATGAAAATTCGAAACGCTGTGGTAAAGGCTGTTACTTTTCGTCGCAATAGTACAGTTAGTTGGCAAACAAAAATTACAGAATTAATTAAAGATTTAAATAATATACCTAGCCATGTATTTGGTGAGTACAAAGATTGTGCCTCGCTTCAATATTTCTGTAATGGACAGCAAAAAGAAGACGAGGAAAATCTTGTGCCTCAATTACAACAGGCAGGATTATTAGGAAAAATAGAAAATGCTATGAAACACATAATAGAAAATGCCGATAGCTTGTTACATCAATTTACTAGTAATTCCGTCGAAAGTTGTAATAGAATTATAAGTAAATTAATTGATGGCAAGCGAGTTCATTATGCCATGAAGGGCTCTTATCAGACACGCGTTAAGGCATCCGTTGTGCAATTTAATACTTCGCGAGCCTTGAGTTCTGTTTGTCGTGCGGTGGGTAAAAAACCACCCGCACAAACAGAAATAATTGAAAATAGATACATAACTAAAAATGCCGTGTTTGTTCATGTTGGAACCAACATGAACGAACACGTGCGGCGAAAGAATTAGGTCTCTCTGCTCGTACATCTAAATATTCCGCCAAAATATTTACGGCTGACAAAGATTATGGACCTAATGTAGAACGGCCAGATATCGAAGGCAACATGTACGAACAGCTGAGACGTAATCATTACGAAACATTAACAAATCAGCAACGTAATCATGCTGTATTGGAGTGTTACACGGGGTCAGCATAAAAGCTCGGCGTGGCACAATGTACGGCGAAATCTTCTCATTGCTTCAAACTTTGGAAAAGTTTGTAGTAGGAGAGAAACAACTTCGTGCCAAAATCTTGTTAAAGCAATTCTTTATTTTCCTCGACTGACAAGTGCGGCTGTTGAGTGGGGTAAAGAAAAAGAGATGGTGGCACGAGAGCAATTGCAGGTGGAGTTTGGAATAGAAATTAATGATTGTGGAATATTTATTCATGAAACAATTCCATATCTTGCCGCGACGCCTGACGGCATTATCGGAGACAATACTATCGTTGAGATCAAATGTCCTTATGCGGCGCGGCAAATGACTCCCACCGATGCAATACTCAATAAGATTGCAGGCATTAATAGAATTTTCGATAAAACGGATGACACTCGAATGAATCAAAGACACGCGTACTACTTTCAAGTACAGGGGCAGCTCCACATCACGCAAAGAAAGTATTGCATTTTTGCTGTGTGGACACCCTTCGGATTGAAGTACACGATTGTCGAGCGTGATGACAGATTTTGGGAAATAAAAATGTTACCACTGCTTAAATGATTCTACGAGGACTGCTTAGTTCCTGAAATAATCGATAATAAAACGGCAAGATGCCAATTCGGGAACCGCAGGATGTCATCGAAGCGCAGGAAGCGGCTCAGAAAAAGAAAGAGTGTCGTTGAGCGATAAAAAATATTAGTAGTTATTAAAATGTAAATATTAAAATGTTTGTAGATACATATATTTTTTAATATAGCGCAATGATTGTTATTTTTTATATTTGGTCAATGACATCCTGAGTCGCTCGGGAAGAGGTGGTGGGGAAAATTCTGCTTATTACTTTATTATTATATTATAAAAGTCTAATAAAATAAATATATGTTATATAAATGTTATATATTATAATTTATTATGACAATTTTATTTTATATTATCAGTTTTTTGCTTTGAAAATAGTGCATTGCAAATTAGATCGCAATTTGAACTGAGAGGTGATTGCGTCGCAAAGTGTTAAGTCAGATAGTTTTGTTTTGCAATGCACTGTTTTCAAAAATGTATAGTAATAAGCAGATGAAAATAAAGCACAAAAACATTTGCTACAAATTATTAAAAGTATATGAGAAACACATATACATATATACAAAACAATATTAAAGAAGTTGCAAGTTAAGTAACAAGAAATATTTTTTACAGTACTTCCCACTATGTAGTTGAGGTCACTTTGCGATGCGATCACTAACTCAGTTTAAATTGCGATCCACTCGAATTTATTAATTCGTGCTGTATATTGAATGTTATGCACAGAAACAATGGCAATTACATTATTAATTTTAATTATTGAATACAATTAACAATACAATTTTATATTTAAATGTATATATATATTGCTTGCTATTGTTCACTGTACATATTGCCTTTAATATTTTTATCCCATAAAAGTTGAGTTATTGCATTGCATGAAAAAATTCAAATAGAAAGGCTCTCAAAAATACAATTAAATATATAATAAATAAATTATATTTCATTGCATTGAAGAAAGTTGTACATATAATAATAAAACATCTAGTTTTATTAAAATTTATTTGCTATTTATACTAATATGTCTATTATATTTGGATTATTTTTTACATTATATATTATTTGTATTATATATATTTTGTTTTATATATTTATTATGGTATTCGCGGGATAAGAATATAACAATATATTCTAGCGCCTCTGTTGTTGTGTTTCTGACACAAGCGCAAAGAATCATTTTTATTATAATAAATTTGATATTTTAATATGATATTATATAATTGACGTTTTCTTATCAGATTTTAAAATGAATAATTTTTTATAACACAATTTCTCATAATTGATATCAATCTATGTGCGTAGCATAGTTGCTTATTGTTGCAGACAGATTTAGAATGAAACCGATGTCTGAAGGGCGGATTATTGTACCTATAGAATGGAGAAGTGTGGTGGATACCGTAGAATCAGCGCCATTTTCTGTTGAAGCAGGCAAAAGGTCACCGGAGAGGTTTTTAGTGAATAAAATTCTCACATACCCCCCGACCTATGGGGACAGGTCGGGGGACCTATGCAAGGTTTTCCCCTCCTTAAAACAAAAACAAGGTAACGTATAAATAAGTATTAAATATTAGATGTTCTTAGTCTATGCCACGTTAGAAAATCAAGTTTGAATCAACTATTAATAGTTCAATGAAAATAATCATCAACATATAATTTTCTTTTAATAATAATATACATATTTGAATATGTAAAAATATTAAAATACATTTTTTGTAAAGGCTATTAATTTAAGAAACAATATTTAAAATATTAATAACTTTTTATAGCTCTGTTATTGATTTATTACAGAATACATTAATTTATTTCATAAAATAAATTTTTTTGCACATATATACAATGTGTGTGTGTAGTTATAAAATAGAATATAAATATTTTCAATATTTTAATATTTTCTTTTAATTTAAGAATTCTTCTTAAATTAATCGTCATAACAAAAAATGTATTTAATAATATATTTAATTTTTATTTATTCAAATATATTACGAATAAAAAAATTTGTCGATATTGATATATTCGAACTTGAGTTTTCAGCGTGACAGACTGAACACCCTTGCACTGAGCCATTATATATTACTCATAAATGTTTTCGTATTATCTGTATTTATGGAGCAGATGTTCTTACACAACAGCATCGATATAATCAAACAGAAATCAAAATAACATTAGTCTATAAATCTGTGATTGCTGAAAAATAATGTCAGCCAAGAATTAACAATCATGCTCTCGTTGCTGTATTGCGCTGATGATACATAAAGTATCGATGAAAAAGCCAGAAGTGAAAAAGCAACAACTTGCCAAGCTTAATAAGCGCCCGTGTCTTATATACTGTATATTAGTTCACTCCGCGAATATTATTTTACTGTAATTATTTATCATCATACAATTTTGAAACATACATATAATTTTAATGTAGAAATTTTGACCACCAGTAATAAAATTAAAAAGTAATGAACACAATTCTCTCGACCGTACTGGCAAATTCTATTTATTATTAAGTGCACATCACAACGTTTCGACCTTAATTTTAGGTCCTTATCAAGTGATCTATAAATCATATGAAAAAGAACGAAGAACAATTAATATTACAAATAGTAGTTTACGAATGATTAAAATAAGATATTGAAACATAGATATGTACTTGCGAAATATAATTATACTTTATAGATGTCAAAAGATAGAAAATTCATTGTGTCAGATAGACAAACACGTCAAATACATTAGACGAAACGAGAAGACTAAACAACCTTTATTATTAAGTCGTATATGTTATTTAAATTGTCTATGTCCTTTTGTAAATTTAAAGTGTTGTTGTTTTTCTTGATGAAGAACATTTCAGCAATCTCTCTTTTTCTGACATGTTTTTCATTATGTAAAATCTTAGGATTTGCCCAGTCAAAGTCATGATTAAATTCAATTTTATGTTTAATGATGACCGAAAGATTGCTAGAATGCATTTTAATATTATTAAAGTGTTCTTTAACGCGAGTTGTGATGTGCACTTAATAATAAATAGAATTTGCCAGTACGGTCGAGAGAATTGTGTTCATTATTTTTTAATACATATAATTTTTAGATATTATTGGTATATATACACACACACATATGTGCATAAGCAAATATAAAATTTGCAAAAAGTGGGCGCTTATTAGCCTTACTGCATTACTGCTTTCTGTCACGAGAGGCCAGAAGGCATTTTTCTTTCCATTCTCTCTGCGGTACGTCCGCGCGAGCGATGCAATGGTGTTTGTACGTATACGGACATACACCACTACATAAAGACCGAGAATTTATATCTCAGCGTTGGTAACCCTGAAACCGGAGTTTCGCATTGTCACCGCGCGAGGTCTCCATTATCATTTCGGAATTAGAGTCCCTAGAAGTAAGAGTCTGGACGATCTGGTCAGAGTTTTTATTGGTTAACGAACTCGTTTGAAGCAAAATGGCAGAACCAATCGATGCTTTCATATTCATTTCAAATATTCATTTGAATATCTTTAGCGCGCAAAAAGATTTGTGGAAGAGAGAAATAATTACACCAATTTTTAAAGTAGAATATGTATTAAAAGTATAGAACAGAATATAGAACATTTTCAAATATTACTAAAATAATAATTATTTTAAATTATAATAATTTATAATGTAGTAATATAACAAATATCACTCAATCATAGAATGCCTCGCCATTGTTTTGCTACTATATATTGGTACTTTTAAACGTCCTTTTTGGTTTTCTATTTTAATTCTAAATCTAATAAAACGTTTCATTATTATATTATATATACCATGACAGTTTTTAAGTATATTACATGTAACATTTGTCATTTTGTCTATAAAAAATTTAATCAAATCGCAATTAACGTTTTTTAAATAAGGAATGTATCTTCTAATAATAACTTCCATTTCATAAAAATACTGAAATGTTTCATTGTTTACAAAAAATAAACTTTTTGTTCTGTAACATTTGAGATGCACAAATTTTGAATATTTAATATTGGTATTGTATGTTTCTGATCCTGCAGAATATAAACAATTATTGCATATTTTATTTGTGTTACGAATCCTAGACATAATATAACCGTTTACATTATACAATGAGTTAATTTCTAAATTGGTCAAATGAATGACTTTATTTGCAGCTTCAAGAGGAATTACAGGGACATCTTGAATTTATTGGCTTATATGTGTTTTAGAAGGACGTTTTCTTATAGAGAAATTAGAGGTCAACACACCGTCATCTTGCTCATAATTAGTATTTTCCAATTCTCTTAAATATTGGGACACACTTAAAATTTTTAAACTTTGCTTAAATTGTAAAGTATTTGGAACAGGAAATTTGTGCCTAATGTTAGTAAATAAATGTTCTACGCAGTCTTGTGTAAATTGCCCTCCTAACACATATAAGTAATCTCGATTATTAATAAAATATTTTGTAAGTTCGATTAGAGATTGCGTTGTTATCATTACACCAGTTTGCACAGGTTTAAATCTTTTATCTTTACCGATTTCCATATTACGAAACAAATCGATAACAGACTGTAGAAATTCTATTGATTCATAAAATTTTTTCTCTGACTTTTCATCCCCTGCTTTTTTTCCTAACGCAACTAATGGAGTTCGCGAAGTAACTAATGTAAACCATTTCGATATAATTTCAATAAATAAAGCTGTCGTTTTATAATTATCTTTTTTTTAAAATTTTCTAAAAAATTTAATGCGCTGCTAACATCTCTATTTAGCATACTAGTTGCCTTATTAACTTTCATTTTATTAAAGTTTGTCGGTGTGATAATTTCTTTATTTAATTTTGGTGCAAGCTTCAAAATCAAGTTTTCTTGTTCATTTACTAATTCCTGTAAATGAGTAAATTGAACAATATTTGAAGACAATTGATTGGAATTTTTAAATTGATCTGGCAACATAATGACTTTGTTATTTATTAAAGTTGTTCTAAGATTCTTTATGAGATGAGGAGCATCGGCAAAAAAGAATAATTTGCGTTTATTTTGCGTCAATTGGATGAGAGACAGAGTTTACAATTTTTGAATATCTACCAGCAGAAATATTTGAAAAAGCTCTCCACATTGCTTGATTAACACTTCCCATATCCGATGTAATACTATGTACATGAAGACCTATAAACTCTGTCTTTTCAATAATTTGTTCAATAATAGGTTTTAAACATGCATCATTAAAACCATCAGGAGTATAATGAAAAGCTACTATTTGCTTCCACCGAGTAAAAATACCTCCAAGCATGAACACCAAACCATGCGTAGCTAGAGGTTTTTCTCCTATAATAAGAAATAAAGGCAAACAATAGGCCAGAAATAAGCAAAAGTCGTATTAAAGATAAGGGCCAGCGCACGTACATAAACATAGGCCGCATTCAGCGGACTCAATAGTTAAGTACTTATTGCCATTGGGCTATTCTAATAGATCTCTCATCTATCTAATGGTATATTCCAATGACAGATAATAATTAACTATTGAGTCCGCTAAATGCAGTTATAGATTTACCACGGCTATTAGGAATGGTAGCATATCCAATAGGAAAATTTGTTGATGTATCGATTTGTTCACCAGGAGTAAGACTGATTTCATCAAGGGCTAACATGCAATCCTTTTCTCTTTCATCCTGAAATTGTGATACTTTATCTTTTAAAGCTACAAATATGTCATCAAATATCCCCGGTTGAAAATTAAGTGTTTCAATGCTTCTTCTGAGTGTACGTGTTGAGGGCAGAGGAATGTTTTGTTTATAAGTTCTTTGTAACCGTTATTACAACTAAGTTACCGTTAGTACAACTAAATTTAAGTCTCAGTGCTTTTTTAATAGTGTCTTCAGACATTTATACACTTTCCGTGTGGAAGAATCTTTTTGAAGCCATTCGATTTGATCATTATTAAAAACTTTATGTAATATTTAAGATGATTTTACCAAATTCTTTTCAATACGTAGTCTCCGTTGGCTTTTTAATTTTCTTACTTGTTGCAGTAAATTTTTCTTTGTTTTTTCAACTTTGCGAATGACCACGTTTGCGATTTGAAGTTTTTCATTTGCTGCCTTCAGTTTTTTCTTTAAATCTTCTATTTGCAATACAGCAGACTCCGATATTGATTTATCTGTACTAATTTCGGATGTTATTGCAGTAACATTAGAATTCGAATCATTCATCACTCCTAATTCATTAGGATTATTTTGAATACCAATTTCAATTTTTTGAGTATCCTCCACATTGTACCTCTGTATTGTTGAACTTTCTGTATTGGACACAATAGATGTCTTGTGAAGTTCTTGGGAATGATTCACCTATTACAAAACAATTTTTTTTATACATTCTATATTTAATATAATTTAAAGAATAAGTAAACGTACTGTATAAAAGTTTATCTTGCACTTTCTTTTTGAATAGTGGGAAAAATAGTTGGCACAGCATTATATTTTAACTTCCTCTTCCCATCAATTCGTGGTTTTTCCCACATATCTTCTGCAAAATGAACCTAAGGAGAACATCGTATAACATTAATTGTATAAATATTGCGACGTTCTTTTCCTGCTCCGGACGCCGATCCGGAGAGGGGAGCGTGCAATTTAAATGAAACAGGCGATAAGCGGTATCAAGGTACTTAATTACCCGTAAATCGGTAGCAGCGGTAACGGAAAATATAGTTGGGCGCCAGGCGCATTTACATGCGCCGCGGTAACGATATGAACGGTACTTTAGGTCGGCTAGTTTCTTTTTCGTTTTCCCCCAGGGTTGCCGTTCTTCTAATTTTTCGGAGTCTATGCTTGAGGAGAGAGAGACTCAGGAGAGAAATAATTCACACAGATGGACGGTGACAAACATATATTTAACAAGTAATAATAATACAAAGACAGTAGATAACTAGGAATATTAACAATATAATAATGTTCGAACTATATAGACGATGATTTGCGGTCGTATAACATCGATCGGAAATATCGATAACGATATACTCGAAACGCGTGAATGATAGCGGTATAACGAATCTCCTTACTTCATTATCCCGTAATTTCTTAACAACATTATAATCTAAATATAGGTAATAATAACGAAAACGCGGTACCTTCGTCAGTTACTCCGAGAGTCGATTTCGGTAACACAATAGAGCGGTAGCTTCGAAGGTCGCGTAAACACGGATCGGAATGTGGCGCGATACAAAAAAAAACGATGTACGGAACTAACGGTAATTTCGTGGCTCTCTCGCGCGACTCTCTCGCAGAGTCGAAAATCGTAATAATTATCAGACTCGCGGAGAACGGCTGCACGCAAATTCCGTTTATCCGGAAAAATTATACAAGCGATATATCTATATGTTACAAACACAAATACGGTATAGACTTTTCGGTAATTTACGATACGATACGAGACGATAATAGAGAGACTTTAAGAGTCTCTCTTACGGTAATTTAGACTGTCGGCGATAACGTTCGGAGAGGGCTAATCTCGCGTTACTCGAAGTCGGTTGGCCTCGCGAGAGCGGTACTCAGAGAGCGCGGCTCTCTCTCAACTTTACGGTACGGAAACGTGAAAATAATTCGATAATTACGGTATTCTCTTGTGACGCGATCTCGGTAACTACGCCACGACACCAACCTATTCGACACTTATTACTCACGGCTACCCGAGAGGCGGCTTACAATAATTTCAGGAGTCCCTCGCTGCGGTCTCTCTCTCGGTGTGCGGAACGGTAGCGGGAACGGGAGCTGCGACCACCCACTCGAGCGCGTGTCTTGCCGAACAGTGAGGAGCCGTGGTCCGCTCTCTCAGGTATCTCGAGTCCCGCGCCGATCTCTCGCGCATTCCATCGATGATAAGATCGATGGAGGGGAGGTCTAGAGTCACCCCAGGTTTCCTCTAGGCGGTAACTTTTGATCGCCGGGAAGTTTGAACGTTGGTGCGAATTCTCCGGAGCTCTTCTCGCCGGTATGCGGTAGCGGACGTCTTCCGTAAATGGAGGACATGGCAGGCTGGCCAGGCCGTACTCCAGTCCTTGGTTCCGGAAGTGGTTGTTGTCGCTCCTTCGATATTTCCCCGTCACTCTGCAGCGTGAGGAGAGTCCACCGATCCAACCGGTATCCTGCTAGAATTATTTTTCGTGCGGTATTATTTATGTGCGAGAGATCGTAAATATATTGCGGAAACTCGATACTTATCCGAGCGGATCCTTGGCGTCCTCGTGTCCCTCGAGTGTCGTCCGGATCTCTTCCTCTCGAACGTCTTCAGTCTTGCTTCACAATGCCGTCTGGCGCCGGCCTCTCCGGCCGCCGCTCTATACTCGCTCTAATTTAATGGTATTGCACCAACAGGCTGATGCAATACCGAAATCGAGAAATCGCGATAATTGTCTGAGATCGCCCTCTCCTCAGTACGAGGGGCGATCCCAGCCCCCCGAGCCCTTCCCGGTCAGGCTTTTACGCCCTTGTGACGGCGCTCAACAAGCGTCACGTCACAATATCTATCATTTAATTTATGAATTGACATTTTATAGTTACTTCACAAATGTGTGAGTATGAAGAAGGTTTCCAATTCTTCCGGTCTATTTTTATTGTCCATAATGTCCTTCGTTCTGCATCCGATGGAAATCGTCTTAGCGAAAAGCCTTTTTCGCTACTGTTATTGCGCACACATCCCAACACACAACAACCAGTCATGTTTTCTGTGTAAAGTGATTTCACATTAATAGAGCCACTATGATTAATGACCCGGTAAAAATTTTTTTATATATAATATCATATATAACAATATAAAATTATAGAAATATATACAATTATGTAGAAGTTATATATAATTATGTATAATTTTATACGACTTCTATTAAAATCGTATAAATATTATTTATAATTTTTTTAACTTTCATATATAATTTTTTAAACTTTCGTATAAAATTATATATAATTACACATAGTTTATACATAATTTTATATATTTCTATATAATTTTATACTATTATATATGATTATATATAAACAATTTGTTACCGAGGAAAAGGTTATAAAGGCATTTTTTATACTTTACAGTCCGTATATTTGCTCTTTCTTATTTATTTATAACTCAATAAGTGCTAATAATAATAATATAGGCTTACCAGTTTATAATTTTATCAGATAAATTTATACACAATGCACAATTTATACACAATGCGCACACTTTTAAAAGACTGTCAATCAACGTTGTCGATACCTATTGACGCCATTTTGCTTCAAATCCAAAGATTGTCCAGACTCTTACTTCTAGGGACTCTATTCGGAATTAGAGACCCTTTACTAGAGACTGGCCATTTGAGGGTTCCGCGTGATTGATGCACGTAACTTATGCTCAGAAAATGGCAGCGCCAATAAGGAACGCTGCTCACCGAGCGCGAACGGGCATAAAATTTGAATTGAAATACGTTTGCACTCCGAATTTATAGTGGTATCGCTGAATTAATGATGTATAAAATAATGTATAAATAACAATGTATATATGAAGTAATTATCACAAATGATACAGTGATACAAAGTATTTTCATTTTTGTTTTTATTAATTTTAGCGCAGGTACAACATATGTGTAAAATAAAATGTAATGCAGTAAATAATTAAATACATTATACGTACTAACGTATGCATAGCCATAGTTTTACTATTTTAAATTTTGTTCGGTAATTGGACTTTGGAATTACCTATTCGAAGTCGAAATCTAATGAAACGCATCATTATTTTAGAATGTATATTATGGCATTTTTTTAATACATCGCATTGAATGGATTGCATTTTTTCTTTAAAAAAATTAACTATATCATATTTTTCGCATCAAAATTTGTTTTCAAGTATGAAAGATATTGCCTGATAACAATTTCCATCTTGTAAAAGTATTCAAATGTGCTGTTATTGGCAAAAAAAAGCGTACTACGTCGAAAACATTTTAATTGAACGAATTTTGTACATTTTGAGATTGGTTCGTATGTGAGAGATCCAGCGGAATTTAAACACAATTTACATGCAATGTTATATTTTGAAATACGGGAGAGAATATATCCGGCGATGTAATATAATACATTTATTTCAATGTCCCCTAAGTTTATGTCCTTTGTTGAAAAATCAGGGACAAGTGGCATTTTCTTAATTTCTTTTGCTTTGGGCTTACTTAAAAAATCACCAGCAATAACTCTATCATCTTCTTCATAGCTAGAGTTACCTACTGGCTTTAAATATTTTGATATCGCGATGATCTTCAAATTGTGTTTAAATTGTAAGGCATTCGGGCTAGGTTGTTTAGCTCTAACAGAAGAAAATATATTTTCCACACAATCTGACGTTAATCGGCCTGCTAGAACATATTGATAGCCTTTTTCATCGATTAAGTACGTCGACAATTCGATGATAGACTTGGTACTGATAATGACTCCACGTTGTACAGGTTTGAATTGCGCACCACTTCCAACTATCATTTCTTGAAAAAGTTCTATAATAAATTCTAAAAATGTAACTGATGTTTGAAATTTATTTTCACATAATTCATTACCTGGGATTTTTCTTAATGCAAGGTTTGGAGTACGTGAAGTCACTAACGTAAACCATTTTGAAACGACTTCAATGAACAAGGCTGTTGTCTGATAGTCTTTTTTGAAATTTTGCATCGCCAGAAAGTTTAGACTGGCACTAACATCGCGAGACAAAAAATTTTTGGCTTTATTACCTTTCATTTTATTAAAAGTGCCATTCAAAAAATTGTCTACTTTAATTTTCGATGTTAGTTTTAGCTGTAAATTTTCTTGAAACTCAGCAAGTTCTTTTAAATGCGAGCAATCAATCACAGAAGAAGAAAGATTATTTGCACTTATGAAGTTTGCAGGCAAGGTAATAGTTTTGTTATTAAGCAAACAGAATTTTAGATTCTTTAAAAGATGGCCAGGATCAGCGATAAACCAAAGCTTACGATTATTATCAACAGGATGGGTAATTGAGTTCGTTACTGTCGAATAACGTCCAGCAAAACCAACAAGAAATTTACGCCACATCGCTAAATTATTCGGTCCCATATCGTTTGTAACGCCGTGTACGTAAAGTCCAATAAATTCAGCTTTTTGAATAATTTCAAGTACGATAGGGTGTAACAATGCTCCGTCATAGCTGTCAGGTGTTAAATAGAAAGCGACATTTTGTTTCCAACGTGAAAAGATACCAGCAAGTACAAAAATCAAACCATGCGTAGCTTGAGCACTTTCATCTACATGCATGAAAAAGTTAGAAAAATTATAGAAACAGAAAATTATAGAAACGGAAAATTATAGAAACAGAAAATTATAGAAATAGAAAATTATAGAAATAGAAAATTATAAAAACAGAAAATTATAGAAACAGAAAATTATAGAAACAAAATTATAGAAACAGAAAATTATAGAAATAGAAAAATCTATTTTTGAAAAGACATACCATTACGTGTACAAAACGATGCAATTCCACAATACGACTGTGTCGATGAGTCAAATTGTTGACCTGGTGCAATAGCCATTTCATCTAGTATAAGTACGCAATCTTTTTCTCTAACGTCCTGAAACAGAGCTACTTTGTCTTCTAACAATTTAAAGATATCGTCACAAATCCCTTCCTCGAATTGGATACTTTCCAGTTTCCTCCGTAGTGTACGTTCGGACGGTAAACACATTTTTTGTTTCCGTAACTCCTGATAGCCACTAGAACCGCAGGAAAACTTCAGTCTAAGTGCTTTTTTTATGGTGTCGTTAGAGCACAAACAGCCGCGTGAAGATTTCCTCGTGAGAACTTTAATTTGGTCATCATTAAATAATAGCTTCATTGATGATTCCAAATTTAGATAATTTCGGGCCTTTGAGTTATCTTGCATTGTAGTCAACCTCTTAATATGCTTCTTTAATTGAGTGTTGCATCGGTTATTCTTCAAGATAATTTTGTTTGCCAAATCAAGTTTTTTGTTGGCTTCTTCTAGTTGTTTCTTCAGCCATTTAACTTCATCAACTTCTTCGTTGCATGTTTCTTTTGAATGGTTAGAAGTGGACGAATCTACAAAGTATTAAAAATAATTAATTAAAGTAGTTATTAATTAAAAGTAATAGTAGTTATTAATTAAAAGTAATAGAACCTGCAAAATTACTCGATATTGATGGAGTAACATCAGGAACATCTGATTCGAAACAGTCATTTTGTTTCTCGCTAATGTTTCCATGAACTGATGTTTAATGATCCAATGTTTCAAATATTGCATCAGGCTGTCTTCCCGAAGATTCATTAGTTTGATCCTTAAATAAGTCCATTATTTTAATAAAAGTTTGTTTTTTCTATGACATTTGAAAAACAAATATTGCATGTGCCACTTCTCACTGATCGAGCAGGGAAAATTGTGGGCACAGCGTTACATTTTAGTTTCCGCTTTCTGTCGACTCGTTTTTTCTCCCACATTTCATTTTCGAAATGTATCTATAAAAATTTTTTATATAGTCAGTATTTTTATTTTTACAACACAGAAGAAATGATTTTGATTACTTACTTCACATACATATAAATACTTTGTGGATTCCCAATTAATTTTGCCTATACTAGTAATCCATAATTTCTTTCTTTCCGGATCACTTGGTAAACTAGCCATATGAATTTTTCTTCCTTTCTTGGTGCGATTAGAGCACCCAGGAACACTGCAACTTGGCATATTTATACCTACAAAACTAATTATTTTATTTTTAACTAATTTATTTTATTCATTCATTCATTCATTCATTCATTCATTCATTCATTTATTTAATTTTATATTTATTTTATTTATTACAATGAAAAAATCATGTTACTTACACGAGCGCAGAATTCATGTGCAACGGATGACAGCGATAAACAAACGCGCACACACATATCGAGTTCACGTATTTATCGCCGCCATTTTCTGGGCAGATGGCCAGTCTCTAGTAAAGGATCTCTATTCGAAATCTGGCCGTCACTCCTGCCGACCCTTAAGGGCCACTATTTCCACCGTCTGTTAACTTTAACCGACGGTTAAAATTTGTCGACAGGATTGCCAACATGAAGAATGAAATATTGTAAGCGGAGAAAATTTCTCTTATAACCTATTTGTGTTGTACTTACTTAATCTGTTTAGCTAAAATGGATATCTTAAATGACAATTTGTTTTTTAATGAATACAATAAACATTTGGAAAGTGATGAATGTGATGATCAATGTGATGATCCTAATGAAAGAAATGTTAAAAAAATACGTTTTGTAAAATCGCGTAATAATTACTTGGACATTTGTCAAAATGAAGATTTTCAGAGAAGATTTGTGATATCAAAACAAAGTTTTAAAATTGTTCTCGTCTCTCCGAACGCCACGTGCGTCGGTTGGAGGCTCGAAGAAAAAACGGTGTGGACGCCTCGTAGATAAGCTTGACACACAGCTTGTACGGATCACTCAGGACGTCCTTGCACTCACACTCGCTCTCGCACTCACACACTCAATTCGACCTCTTATTCACAAAAGAAATAGTTATTTTAATCGAAATTTGTCGTTTACGAACTCGCTCTTTTTCGCTTTATCGCGGTCTAGGCTCGACTGACTCGAGAATTCCGGGTGTCTCGCCTCTCGCCCTGGGTGCTTGGTTCACCCAGGGGCGAGGGGAGACCCTCGGAATTCCTTAAAAAAGTTGTTTGTCGGATTTCGAAGCCTTCGATAGGCTTCGAAATCCAACGAACGACGTGTTTGTGCGCGGGCACCGCTGACGTCCCAACAAAATGTTATTACAAAAAATTGAAAATAAAATACAATGTAATAGTAATCGGTATACATATACATCATATTATATATAATATAATAATATAATAATTCTGTATAGTGAAATACATTTACAGATATTTTTATCAACAATATTTTAATATTATTTTATGCGTCATTTCAGTAATGCTGCTATTCCACCCATGATTCAATTAATGGTTACACTCAGATTTTATGGAACTGGAAGTTTTTTAATGACAGTTGGTAATTTTTGTGAGATTAATGAAGCAAGTGCTCACAAAATTATTCATCGTGTATCTCCTGAGATTGCTGCGTTACAAAGAGATTTTATAAAATTACCTTTCTCATCAAAGGAAATTCTACAAAATCAACAACAATTTTTCAAAGTAACCAAATTTATTCGTATTGTTGGTTGTATGGATTGCACACATATTAGAGTTCAATCATTTGGTATGAAAATTTGTAATACTTGAACGTATTCTTAGTTTACAAAATTATATATTTGTAATTAATAAATAGTATATTTGTATTTTAGGAGGAGAAGACTGTGAATTATATCGCAATAGAAAAGGCTATTTTTCTATAAATGTACAAGTGATAATAAATGCTAAATTAGAAATAATTGATATAGTAGCACGTTGGCCAGGATCAACGCATGATTCAACAACTTTTAGTCATTCTAGAATTAAAACTTTATTTGATGCACATACATTCGGTGATGGTTTACTTCTCGGAGATTCTGGATATCCAAATCTACCATATTTAATGACTCCTTTATTACATCCCACAACACCAGCAGAACATCTGTACAATGAAGCTCAAATTCGAACGCGCACAGGAATTGAAAGATGTTTCGGAATTTGGAAAAGAAGATTTGCTATTTTGTCAATTGAAATGCGATTTCGCACAGTTCAAAAGACACTTCCTATTATAGTAGCGACAACCGTTTTGCATAATATTGCCCAACAGGAATATAATTCACGTCTAATTAGTAATTCTCGACAACGTAATAATACTATTGTACAAGTGCAAAATGCAGATTTAAATTATAGAAATATTAATAATGAACGAGAAAAATTAATTTTGGAATATTTTGAAAGGTAATATTGAAATAAATTATATATATGTATATAAAATCATAACAAATATAATTTTAGATTATATAATTACAATTTTAATAATTTGCAGGTTAATTTGAAGCATATTAAAGAAATTTCAAGAAAACACTGAAGGCGACAATGATATTTTATCAATTTATACAAAATAAATAGAAATAAATTATACAAATTAAAAAAAGAAATTGTTTTTATTGATAACCTTTTACAAAAAAATAACGACAATTTCATATATTATATTTATAATTAGAACATGAAATAAAAAAATACATAACGCCTTTATATTACTTTTCTTAATATGCATTTTTCATATTTAATCTGCTTAACAATCTTTTCTGAGATTAAATAAAGATGTGTTTCAAGTAAGAAATTAAATAAATCCAACTTTTAGATTAAATAAACTAAAAAATGTTTTAGCTACAAAGAGCAGCAGTCTTTTTAAAAAAATTTATAAATTTAAAAACTCAAACTTAAAATTTCACATAAATTAAAAGCAAACTCAACATATAACTTAACAGTCTTATCGAGTGAAATCTATAAAAAATCTAATAAATTAATAATACTGTAGTAACTAATCTAAGCAGTAAACTAAGTTATTTTTGTATCATTATTAAGATATTATCTTTTGTTCTATTTGTTTTTTAATCAGTTTTTCTTTTTCTATTAATATTTTTTCTTTTTCTATTTATAATTTTAATAATTCTACTTTTAATTTTTCTAATTCTAATTTGGTGTTTAATGTTTCCATTTCAAAAATCTGTTTTTCCTCTGTATTGGCTTTTTGATTACATACTCTTTTAGTAGTCTTCTTACTGGATTGATAGATTTCATCGAGGTCCCTTTTTTTACTATTTGTATTGATGGTACATGTTGATGTTGTTGATATATTGTTGTCTCTATCTTTCAGCGGAGGACTTATTTGTGATTTTAATTTTTTGCTATCCCAAGTTGTCCAGTCATTAATTTCTTTATTCCTTATTAAATGCTAAAAATTTAAAACTTTTGCATTACAAATATTATATATTTATATTTTGTTAATAACTTTGTTATTATTGAGTTATTGCGAACTTACTGAAAATACTTCCGTTGAATTGTCTTCATCATCTGTATCTTGTAAAATATTGTCAATGATTATAACGTTTTCTTTGTTGTGAATAAAATCAGAATCATAAGGATTCAATAATCCATTTGTTGCGGTTTCCCCCATAATTTCTTTGGCTCGTTCATATAAAATATTTTTTTCTAAATTTAATACACCACCACCTACAAATTTAATAAAAAAATATAATACATTTTTAATTATAACATTAATATAATGTTAATATATATGTATATACACTCCTCACAACAATTAGAGGATCACTTAAATTTCCTTAAAAAATTGGCAAAATTCAGTCAGCTGTAACTTTGTTAAAAATGAACCAAATTTAAATTTAAAAAAAGAATTTGAAAGCTTGAAATCTCTACTTTCGAAAGCTCATTACTTTTTTTAAGTTTCTGTAAGTTTAGTAATTTTCACATGTAGAAAACTGCAAACTGGACAAAATTATAAATTTTCTTCTCACTTTGCGGACCTATACCGCGTGTAAAAAAAATATATGAAATTTTTCACCTTCCTAGTGTGAAAGCTTGAAGTTTTCTTAACAAAATCGTTTTTTAAAAATGTTTCTACGATTTTTTATTACTGAGTTATCGCCGATTAAATGTAAAATGAGCAAGTTGACTTTAATCATTCATAACTCTGTTAAAAATAATCGTACCGCAATTTTAAAAAAAGATTATTAAAGCTGAAACTTTGCTCTATCGAACGGAATAATTGCCAAAATTTTTACGAAAACATATAGACTGGTTACAAATGAATGAAAATAACGTAAAAATTACCGACTTTTTCTGTTTTCATTTTGACCTAAAAAACAATGTATAGAACAACAACAAAAAATTTGTTCTTCACGTTTTTTTCTACTTTTAAGTACCCTGAATTTGACAAAAAATCGGCGAATAGCTACAAGATTTTTTTCACGGTGGCCACTATGTTTGAAAAAGTCAAATCTTTAAAAAATTGCTTAATTTCAATAAGAAAAATGGAAAATAAAGTCAATTAATGTTAAAAATTGATTTTCAGTACACTGACATTACATAGACCTTTATTAACAATAAGTCTTAACAAAGAGAAAAGACAAATTGTTTGAGTTTTTGTCTCCACCAACATTTGAAAAAATTTAAAAACCGCCGGCGAACGTTATTCAGAAAATTGCAATAGACCGGTTCGTGATTTTCATGGTGGTTCTGTAATGGTATGGGCAGGAATATCTCGATTTTCACGAACACCTTTAATAGTCATCCCTCCACCGACATTAACTTCTAGACGATATGTTCATGAAATACTGCAACCGTATGTTCTACCAATTAAAAATCGAATCGGTAGACGGTTTCGCCTATTGCATGATAACGCACGACCGCACACTGCTCGTTACACTCAGGAGTTTTTGAGGAATCATCAAATCAAGACGTTATTGCATCCGCCAATGAGTCCCGATTTAAATCCGATTGAGCATGTTTGGGATATGTTAGAACGCAAAGTACGCGAAAACTATCCCAACATCGCTGAACTAGCTTCGCTTGTCAGAGCTCTTCGGCAAACCTGGCAGCGAATTCCTCAGGCAGCAATACGTCGTTGCATCAATATGCGAAACCGATTGCGAGCAGTCATTTTAAATAGAGGAGGAAACACGCGTTATTAAATTCACTCACTCACACACAGACGCACACGCGCACACACATGCACACACGCACGCACACACGCACGCATACACGCACGCACACATTACACATACACAAAACGAAGCGTAAATTCGACCGTGCAACCTCCTCGTGGTACGCTTTGAGTAACGCTAATGCCGGCGGTTTTTAAATTTTTTCAAATTTTGGTGGAGACAAAAACTCAAACAATTTGTCTTTTCTCTTTGTTAAGACTTATTGTTAATAAAGGTCTATGTAGTGTCAGTGTACTGAAAATCAATTTTTAACATTAATTGACTTTATTTTCCATTTTTCTTATTGAAATTAAGCAATTTTTTGAAGATTTGACTTTTTCAAACATAGTGGCCACCGTGAAAAAAATCTTGTAGCTATTCGCCGATTTTTTGTCAAATTCAGGGTACTTAAAAGTAGAAAAAAACGTGAAGAACAAATTTTTTGTTGTTGTTTTATACATTGTTTTTTAGGTCAAAATGAAAACAGAAAAAGTCGGTAATTTTTACGTTATTTTCATTCATTTGTAACCAGTCTATATGTTTTCGTAAAAATTTTGGCAATTATTCCATTCGATAGAGCAAAGTTTCAGCTTTAATAATCTTTTTTTAAAATTGCGGTACGATTATTTTTAACAGAGTTATGAATGATTAAAGTCAACTTGCTCATTTTTCATTTAATCGGCGATAACTCAGTAATAAAAAATCGTAGAAACATTTTTAAAAAACGATTTTGTTAAGAAAACTTCAAGCTTTCACACTAGAAAGATGAAAAATTTCATATATTTCTTTTACACGCGGTATAGGTCCGCAAAGTGAGAAGAAAATTTATAATTTTGTCCAGTTAAATATTATAATTGGATATTAAATTGTAATTGAATAATTCGAGAACATGAAATCGAATTTCAAAATTATACCGTTTTTTCGTTACTGTAATACTGTTGACATGTCAAAGACAAAAAAACGTTATTCTGAAAAAAAGTATTGAGTTGCACCACTGTTTCAAAATCGTAATGAGCATGGATTCTATAAAGCTACTTTCCTGTATATAAAGTTAGAAGGTGCAAGATTCATTAATTATTTTCGATAATTATTTTATTATTCATTAATTATTTTCATTAATTATTTACGATCAACACGGCACGGCAGCACTGTCAGCAGTGCATCAGCGTTTCACATAGCGTTTGAGCGGTAATGCTTTGTAGTTGAACCGATTCAAACTACAAAATTGTAGTCGCTGGATTACGAGCGATAAATCTGTCGCTTCAATCGCTTGTTCTAGCGGCACATGAAATTGTATCTTAATGCGTGTAATTGAGTTTCAAATCTATCGTAAGTTCTAGACAAAGAATTGTGACTAGTTGTCTTTGTTCTATTCAATACCAGCTTTAGCATTTCTTGTACGTATACTTCAATTAGTAAATCCTCTCTACCGAATTGGTTTTTGAGACCCATGATTACCTTGTCGTAATTATTCGCTGTTGGTGAGAAGTTATTGACTAATTCACTAGCTCGTGAATCTTTCACCATTGCTTGAATCAGATACTGAAATTTATCTTTTTTGGTAATGGTCGGATCCTGAATATTCTTGAATAAGTTCTAAAATTGTAGCCAGTCCTTGATCTCTCCACTAAATTTTGGTAATTCTATTTTTGATAACTTGAATGTACGTAAAAATTAGATATTTCTAGTAAAGATTTCAATATTTCGCGCATTGGAACAATTTGACCTTCACATTTCATAATTGTTAGAATTGTTTTCTGTCCGTCCTTCCTATCATCATATAAATCACCAATAAAGAACGGTTTCGGTTGAATAAAAATTTCGATTTTTTGAGATATTCAAATCTTCTATATTCTGTTTCAACATCCTCTAATACTGAAATATTAAAACAATTTTTTAAAACATCTTGAAATTCATAAGGTAATTTCTTTTTCAATTTATTGTGGAAGTGTTCTGAAATATTCTGAATAGTCTATTGCAATTCCTCAACAATTTCTTGCACAATCAATCTAGGAACATTAGGTTTGTTATATAATGTACCGATATATTTCAGAACACAATTTTGAATATCATTAGATTCTAATACATTTTTCTCTTTTGAAGGATTATCAATATCGAATGAGAAATTATGTGTAGACTCTCCTCCAAAATGAATGTCTTCTATCATTCGTGTATCATTTTGAATTATTTCATTGAAAACTGATTTGATTTGATTAATTCGAAATGAACATTCTATTACATTTCACATTCTATTACAGTTCACAAAAAACGAACATCGTATATATGCTCGAATGTAACGATTGTGACGCTAAATACATCGGACAAACAAAAAGATCGTTAACTACGCGCATAAAAGAACATTGCAGCAATATAAAAAATCACTCAAGTAGTCATAACGTGGTGAGTAAACATAGAACAGAATTTGAACATGATTTCAAATGGTTAGAACCTAATATTTTACATTATGAAAAACATAAAAGAAAAAGAGAGATTGCTGAAATGTTCTTCATCAAAAAATATGATAATACGATTAATCTACAGAGGGATACCGATAATTTAAACCCTATTTATGACAAGTTAATATACAGCGTGTAATATTTCCGAGTTTGTTTATAATGTTTTTGTAGCTATGTGATTTAATTTTATTTTTATTTTTATTATTTTTATGTTTCTTATACACGACCTTAGGATAAAACATTCTCGACTTGTGTCTTGTAGTTAGTTTTCGTTCTGCTCTAACGTAATGAGATTCAACATTTAAATTGACAAGAGTAATGTAACTCAAGATCTTATTCATTAGGAATGACTTAATTATTGCAAAATCTATTCCTTCCCACATGTATTATTATAATTTCCAATTTTCTAATTTTTTTATTTGTATGATTTGTTAATTTTAGTAATACTTGATAAGGACCCGGAACTTGGGTCGAAACGTCGTGTAATAACTTTTTATATTAAATATATGCCAGTTGGGTCGAAGTAATAATTATCTTTGGAATTCTATTACATGTTTTTCCAGGGTAAATAATTTGTAAAAATTTATGTAGCAATTTGAGAAAATACAACTATATGATATTTCGAATGAATGATGAGATTTCAAATGTTTTAGCTGAATTTGAGTATCTCCAGAAAAGCTTATTTTGACTGGTTGTTCTATCTCCATCTTAATTTTATCGCTAAAAACTTACCTTTTTAAAAAAAGGTAGAAAAAAGGCGCCAAGTACACGCGCAAATTGTGAAAAACTGTTATGTATTTACAAAATAGTGTTATTTTAATCTACAAAATTGTTATTTTTATCTGCACAAAATAGTGTTTTCTAAACCGTTAAATACTGTTCTACAAAGTATTTTAATTGTGTAAAATATATTTTACAAAAATAATGTGATATCAAACAATAGCGCCAACTGAAAATAAAAACTGTTAAAAATATTTTAACCAAAAAAAGTTAAACAAAATAGTTGTTTTAATTTCCTACAAAAATTTAAAAAATTTAATTTAAAAAACTTGGCGCTGCTAAACTAAATAATATGCTTAAATTAACGTATTCTTTAATATATTTACTTTGCAGTTGTTACGTCCAGACTCGGAAAAGGTAGTCGAAGGGAAGGGCGTAACTTACCGTTTCTCGAAACAGGTGCTCTCCGGCACGCGCCTCGAGTCGAGCGAATTTTAACGGGCCCGAACAGGTAAACGACTGGGACGGTCACTATTACTCTGTTCACTTCAACGCCGCAATCGATGCCCTCATCGTGGTTTCCACGAATAAACGTTTAGCCGGTTTTCCAGCCCACGCTCTCGCCCGGACCATGATTAGCGCTCGTTTCGGCAGAAACGAATTATTGTTGTCGGTCGGTCGTCGCGTTAGTAACGTTACCGAACGCGATGCGTGACGAAATTTCAAGTTCGAACCGCTATGAAATACGGAAATTCTGGTCGTGATTTCACTCCTGCGATATCGATCTCGAATCGAGGAAGTTTTTTGCTCGCGAACGTGGGGGTAGCCACAAGTTTCAATCCAGTTCTAGCAAATGAGGTGACACTTTCGTGATTTGAATCTATCGTTTTTGAGAACCTGTCGTCTTGAAAGAAAATTGTTGAGAACAAATTTACACGATATACTTTTGATGATCATTCTGGGTAAATCGGCTAAAAATAAACATCTTGGATGAACGAGTTTTTGTCTGAACATAGAAGAGCGCATTATTCAATGTAATTCAACGCATTTTATAAAATATTTAAGATACGAGATGTGCAAGGGATTTCCTCTATTTGAAAAATATATTTACGATATCAAATTACACAATAATCTAACTATACATTGTTCTTCATGACATGTATAAAAATTAATCCTTACATACTTGTGCGAAATGAAATATTCTAATGCTCGCATAAAACATTCAGAATAGAGTTTTATTTACATATTTTATTTTAGATTTATTCCCCCAATCATAGTAAATAGCGATAGCGAAAAATGATTCAAATTTCTAGTTCTGTAAAAGCATTGCACAATATATATTTTTTTTTCTTTCGAATGGTTTATTTAGAGTACTATGAAGAATACGTTGTACTCTTGTACGTTGTACTGTACTGTAGAATATGCTGTAAATTCGTTATATTATTGTATAGATTTATAAATCTCCCTATTAAATTATAAATCATCCTTAAACTATTCTATAAATCATTTTTCATTATTTTTAATGATACTACATCACTAAATTCAGACTTTTCCTAATCTAAACTTTCCAACAACATGCTCACTCTTTAATTGAGCATTTATTAAATTTTTGTCAAAAAATGCTCCAAAGAGCATTAGAGTTAAGTTGATTTTATAATTTTGTAAATTGTGTGTTACCCTAAATTTACCTTAATTCCTAATTTACCTGGACTTCCGTTTCCGGCAAGAGTCAAAGTGACGGAGCATTTTGACGTGGTGTATTAGAGTGTGTATTATAGGAGAAGTGAGTGGAGTGTAAGGGTGTGTGAGGTCGGAGCGGTTGTAGGAGAGAGAGAGGGAGAGGTGGAAGTGGTGGAGTGTTTGACAGAGTGCATGGAGATAGCGTGGGGAGAGGTAAAGGTGGAAGAACGGTTGGGTAGCGGTTGGGCATAGAACATATGTAAAACTAGGTGACAGGTTGCGGCAGGGAATAAGTGAGCTAGTGGGGAGGCGGCGACATCTGAGGGAGAGCCGGGAAAGTAGGACTAGTGAGTAGGCGCGCAGTTCGAAAGGGGACATGGAGAAGAACGCGATTGTGAAGGGGCGGCCGGGCGGGGGAGAGGTTATTGGGAGGCTGGTGAGGGGGGAAGGGAAAGAGGGGGTAGCTTAGGAAATCTGGAGGATTTTGTGAAAAAGAAAAGAGAATCGGATGGGGAGGGGAAGAACGGTGAGGAGGGAGAAAAGGAAGGGATATTTAGGGCGAGTAAAAAAACGGTAAGGTCGCCGGAGAGGGATAGAGGGGATAAGGGGGAGAAGATAGAGGGATTAATTAGGGAGCTGATGGAGGAGTCGAGGAATAGATGGGAGAGAGTGGAAGCTAGCTTAGGGGACATAAGGAGGGATTTAGAGGAATGGAAGTTGAGGAAAGAGGGATGGAGGCTCGAAAAGGAGGAGATCAAGGATCGATTGAATAACTTAGAGAGGAAGTAGGCGGAAGAGGGGGAGGGAAGGGTGAAAGACATAGGTAAGGGGCTAGAGGAATTACAAGGTAGGGTAAGGAGAGTGGAAGAAAGGAAAGGGGTGGAAGGTGAGAAAGGGGGAGAGGGAAGGGGAGAGATGAAAAGGATGGAAAGAAGGCTAAAGGAGGGGGTGATAGAAAGAAAAGAAAGGGAGGAGAAGGTAGAGGTAGAGGAGCTGTGTAAAAGACTGGAAACGAAAGTGCATATAGAAAGGGTTAGGAAAATAAAGTCAGGAGGGATGGGAGATAGTAAATTGGTAGTGGTGAAGTTAAGGAGTGAGGAGGAAAAGAGGGAATTATTGGGGAAGAAAAAATTGTTAAAAGGGAGCAAGGTATGGTTGGATGACGACTTAACGTGGAAGGAGAGGAGAATGAGATGGGGGTTAAGAGAGATTGCAAGAGAGGAGGAACGGAGGGGAGGGAGAGTATGGGTAGGGCATAATAAAATTAATATCAATGGGGAGTGGTGCTTTTGGGATGAATCTGCGGAGGGGGTAGGAGACTGGAGGGAAAAGATGAGAGAAAGGCAGATAGGGAGTGAAGATGGGGAAGGAAAAGAAAAAGGTGGGAAGGGAAAGGGGGAAGGGGTGATAGGGGGAAGAGGTGAAAGGGTGATAGAGGAGGGAGGAGTTACGGAGGGGGCAGTGATGAGGGGGATAGGAGTCAGGGGGATAAGGGGAGAGGGAAGCATAGGAGGTTGCAAAATAGGGTTTTGGAATTTAGCAGGTCTGAGGAATAAGGATGTGGATTTTTGGGAGGGGCTCAGGGAGTGGGATATCATTATTTTAATAGAGACATGGGTAGAGGAGAAGAGATGGGAGAGGATAAGGGGAAGACTGCCAGCAGGATTCAGCTGGGAAGCTCAGCACGCCAAGAAGAAGAATAAGAAAGGAAGGGCAATGGGTGGGATGGTGTTGGGGATTAGGGTGGGAATTGAAACTGTGGGACTGAGAAGGGAGAAAGAGTGATGGAAAGAGTGGTAAAGTTAGAGGGAGAAAGATGGAGGGTGGTGGGGGTCTATGTGAGAGGGGATATAGAGGAAAAGTTAGAGAGGTTGAGGGAGTGGATGGAGGAGAATGGAGAGGGAGTTAGGACGTTGATTGGGGGGGATTTTAACGCCAGAACAGGGGAGTTGGGGGAGGGGTTAAAGGGGGGAAGAGGACGATGAGGAGGAGCAGAGAAACTCGAAGGATAAGAAGGTTAACGGGGAGGGAAAGTTATTAATAGGTAGACTGGAGGAGATGGGATGGGCGATCATAAATGGGGGGATCGCGGGGGATGAGGAAGGAAATTGGACATACGTGGGGGCGAATGGACGGTCGGTGATCGATTATGTGATAGGAAATGAGGAAGTTAGGGAAAGGATTGAGAGGTTAGAGATAGGAGACAGGATTGACTCGGATCATCTACCGGTGACAGTCTGGGTAAAAGGGGTAAAGGTAAATAGGGGTAGAAGAAAAACAGCTTGGAGAGGGAGATGGGAATGGTCGTTGGAAGGAAGAAAAGAGTTTAGGAAAGAGCTGGGGAGGGTGCAAGGGGGAAGGGAGGAGATAGAAGTGGAATGGGAAAAAATGAAGAGAAGAGTAAAAGAAATATTAGGAAAAGGTTGTAGCATTAGAGAGGGGGGAGTCTAAAAAAAGGGGGTGGTTTGATGAGGAATGTAGAGAAGGAAAGAGGAGAGTAAGAAGAGAGTTAAGACGTTGGAAAAGGGTGGGAGGGGATGGGGAGACATTTAGGGTATTAAAGAAAGAATATGAGAAGTTCTGTAAGAAGAAGAAGGAGGAAGAGAATGAGAAGTGGATAGAGAAAGCACAAGAGGCAAGGAAGGAGGGTCAGGTGTGGCAAATTGTTAAGAGGGAAAGGAGGAGGATGGGGGGCAGGTTAGGGGAGGGAATAGAGATGGGGGAATGGAATAGATATTTTAAGGATTTACTGGGAGGGGTGGAGGGTGTTGTATTAATGAAATTTACGCGTTCGATTTGATGTTATATTACGCTATTGTGCTATAAGTTGTTGCATAGCAACCAATATGTTATAATATCTTCTTAGTTACTGTCAATCTATCTTGTCTTGTCAGCTGTCCTGTCACATAAGTCTTTAATAATAAATACTTTTCTTTTCGTTAATTAAATAGTGCTCGCTCTTTTAAATAACTTTAACAGAGGGAAGGATGATCTTGGGGTTTTATAAAGGAAAGTGGGAGGACGAGGAGGAAAGCCTGAGGAAGGAGGAAATTAGGAAAGCGGTGGGAAAAATGAAGGATAAGAAAGCGGTGGGCAGTGATGGGATACCGGCGGAGGTTTGGAAGTATGGAGGGGATGAACTAGAGGGATGGGTATGGGAGTTATGCAACAGGGTGTAGAAAGGGGAGGGATGGGCCAGGGAATGGAATGAGGGGATAGTGGTTCCTATATTGAAGAGAGGGGAAGGAAGGAAAGTATCGGACTTTAGGGGGGTGACGCTGTTGCCGTCAATATATAAAATATATACGACAGTGTTGGCGGAGAGGTTGAGGGAAGAGGTTGAGGTCAAGGGATTGTTGCCACCGAATCAAGTGGGGTTTAGGAAAGGAATGGGAACTTTGGATAATATTTATGTGCTGAACTATTTAATAAGCAGACAAATGAGTAAGAAGGGAGGGATTTTGGTTTTATTTTTTGTAGACTTAAGGGCGGCATTTGATTCGGTGGATAGGGTGAAACTATTGAGGGCGTTAAAGAAAAGGGGGTGAGGGAAGGGTTGGTTAAAAGATGTGAGAAAGTACTGGGGGAATCTCGTTTCAGGGTGAGAGTAGGGGAGGAGCTTGGAGAAGAGTTTTGTACGGGTAGGGGAGTCAGGCAGGGATGTCCGCTGAGTCCGTTATTATTTAATTTGATGATAGCGGACTTAGAGGAGGAAATGAGGAAGGGGGTTTGGGGGGGAGTAAGATTGGGCGGGGGGAAGGGTATATTCACTGGCGTATGCGGATGATATGGTGCTCTTAGCGGAAGATGAGGAGGAAATGCGAAGTATGTTGGAGAGACTGGAGGGGTACTTGGGAGGTAAGGGGCTAGAATTAAACGCAGAGAAATCGAAGATAATGAGGTGCAGGAAGGGGGGGACGTTTCAAAAGGTGAGTTGGAGGTGGAAAGGGAAAATTATAGAGGAAGTGAAGAACTATAGATATCTGGGGTATATAATGCTAAGTAATGGGAGGCAGGAGGGACAGGTGGGTGATAGGATGAAGAGGGGGGCGGCGATATTAGGGAGGATTTGGGGGATAGGAAAAAGGAGGTTTGGAAGAGATTGGGGGGAAAGAATATGGTTGTTCGATGCGTTAGTATGGTCCGTGGTGGGGTATGGAGTGGAGATATGGAGGTGGAAGGAGAGGGAGAGGATAGAGGGGTTGCAGAAGAGATACTTAAGATGGGTGATGGGGGTGGAAGGAAGAACGCCGGGGTATATGGTAAGGGAGGAGGTACAGAGAGAGAAACTGAGAGGGAGGATGGGGAGAAGGGCATGGAGATTTGAGACAAGGCTAGAGGAGGGGAAGGGAGGGCTCTTAGCAAGATGTTGAAAGGAAATTAAAGCGAGGGCGTTGAAAGGGGAAGGGTTGTCGTGTTGGGAGGAAGAAAGAAGGGATTTTTTTAGGGAGAGAGGTTTGGATTTGAGGGAAGTGGAGATGAGTAGAGAAAGGGGGGAATTCCGTTGGGAAGTGGTGGAGGAGGTGGAAAAGAAGAGGCAGAGGGATGAAAGGTGGAATATAATAAGGGTATCGGAATATAATGGGTGGTATAAATGGATAAAAGGGGAGGGAATTCCAGGTTACTTGAAAAAGGAGTGGGGGGAGAGCAGATGGCAGAGGGTGACGAAATTCAGGTTGGGAAATGGGATGAGGGGATGCGAGTACTGGAAGGAGGAGGAGGAGAGGTTATGTAGGGTATGTCAGGGAAAGCGAGAGACGTGGGACCATGTGTGGGAAGAATGCAGTGGGTGGAGGTCAGAGGGAAGTTGGCAAGAGATGATGTCAAAAGTGTTAGGGGGGAGGGGGAGGGTGAGAGATGGTTAAGAAAGTTAGAGATGATAAGGGAAGGCAGGGGGAGTGAGATCGAATTGGAAGGAGAGATGGGTGGGGAAGGGGAAGGGGGAAGGGGAGGGGAGGAGGAAGGAGAGGGAGAATGAGAGTAAGGGGTTGGAGGAGGGTGAGGGAGAATGTGAAAAGAGATGGAGTGAGTGAGAGAGTGAGAGAGGAGGAGAGAGGAAGAGAGAAGGAGAGATGTGGGAGATGAATATGAGGGAAAGAGTGTAGGAATGAGTGAAAGAATGAAAAGTCGGGGGGGAAGGGCGGTATATTAGGAAATGACGCAACATGACTCTGAAGGAAGCGGAAGTCCCAGAGAGAGAGCGGGCGTTTAGAATAGTTTAAGTTAAGAAGTAGATATAAGTAGGAATAAGTTAAAATTAAGTTAGATATAAGGAATGGTAAGAACAGGTAGTTGAACGGAGGTATGTGTGTGTGAGTATGGTAAATCAAGGTAGCGATAAGTCTAGGGTCTATGCGTTCTCAGGTTGTATCTTTCTTTTTCTTTCTTCTTTTTGTTATATTTTATATATATTTTGTATATTTTTGTATATTTATAGATCTAAGCGTGGAAATTGTATAGTGTAATACTTTGTAACCCTTAGGGGAATAAATAAATGATATCTATATCCGCAAAGATTGAGGGGTCAAAAGTTGGAAAGATAGCGCAATGCGCGTTTCTCTCGGATAGAAACATTTGCTTGCTACTGCGCTCGGGTCACTGCGTTGCATAAATTCTTAATTTCCAATCTTATCTCCTTTTGATAAATAAATCATTAAATATTAATTGTAGTAATATCAGTCTTGCGAAAACTCAGTGTCGCCTCTGAATATTTCTTAATTTTATAAACACACATTACACAATCTGGAAAAGTCTCAAAACACAGCCGAATTTATATTTTAATAACGCTTCGATTTGAGAACGGCTCATTCTCGAAATCGGATAAGATCGGCCGAGACAGTTCGACGATCTGAAATCGCAGACGTGTGGACGGCCCCTTAAGTGCTTGATGCGCCAGACGGATAATTCGGTTGGAGATCGCATTGGGTGCGTTCAGAAAACACAACAGTTGCACAACTATTGGAGAAATGTTCGCTAAACGAATTTGATCAGTGAGCGCATTCCCAACATGTTCAGTGAGCGGACACCATTTTTCTGAACGGTTTTCAAATACGCTCAGTGAGCATAACATGTTGTTAATCTATCGATTGGCAAAGAAGAGAGAAGCCCATTCAGAAAACTATTCGGACATAATAGTTTGCTCAGTGAGCGCTCACTCAACGGTTACACAACAGTTGTGTTTTCTGAACGCACCCTATATTGAATCGATCCGGCTGTAACGTGAAAGCGCGCTAATACCTTTTTGTCATGCTATGAAAGGTTCGGATTTCCCGATTTGCGTACATTTTTACCTTAGAACCGCACGGAACGTTCCCCTTGATATCTCGTGCCCTGATGCGAACGCGTCATACCGAGTTTCCTCGTCTCGTTTTTTGAATCTGATGCAAAATCGGCTTGAAGGTGCTTCAGTAGATACCTAAAGTCGTTGCTGTCCGAGCCGCCAATCTTACGTCTGCCTAGCTGGCCTCCCCACTTAATCAAAATTTAATGAAAAAATTATAGAATAATGCGCTATTTATGCGCTTTATAAATCCGCAAGAAAAAAATTTTGCGCTCATTTTGTTTAGCTAAAAAAAAATTTTTTTGTGGAGGGGCTGAATAGGCTGCCAGTGAGCCTCCCCACGGGTTAATAACAACCCATTTCAAAAATCAAATGTACAGGATTTATGCGCTATTTATGCGCTCTTATATTAGAGTAATTTTGATTTTTGCGCTGCAACCCTTAAGGGACTTTCCTCTTGGAGCAAACAGTAATATTTGCTTCTAAGTCATTTAAAATTGCAAAATAATATTATTTAACTAAGCAAAATATATCTTTGATTTATGCGCTATTATTTCCAAGTAATATCGATTTTTGCGCTGCAACCCTTAAGGGACTTCTCTCTTGACATCAGAGACATAATCCCCATAAAATGTCTCAAAAATGAAAGGGATCGTTCGCAAAATTATGTACGATTAATCTACGATTTATGCGCTTTTACATCCACGCAGTTTCGATTTTTGCGCTGCAACCCTTAAGGGACTTCTCTCTTGACATCAGAGACATAATCGCCATAAAATGTCTCAAAAATGATCTATGATGTTTTATCAGAAAGAAAGCCTTCAATCTCACTTGTGGCTATTATTATTATTGCATTTACAATCTCTTTTGTTTCTTACAATGATTTATGCAGGAATTAATTGTCATATACATTTTTTTGAAAAAATGCTACTTTTCTGCGATTTGTCCTTATATTTAACATACTTTTTCATACAATGAGTTATATCTATGCAAATTGCCATTTCAATATTTTACAATGTAGTCCTTTATTTCGAACTCTTTAACTAAAATTCGTATTACTAGTATTAATCAAACCTTAAATGATTTACGTATTACTTTTAAAACAGCTATTTTTGTTTGCAGACGTTTCATTAACTAGAAAGATATCGAGTTTTTAGTTCGTTTTTCTATCATTTCAGTTTTCGCAAAATTTGAATAGTTTTCTGTATTTAAGACACTGTATTTAAGCATATAAAAAGATGTGCTTGAATTTTTTATTATTTGATTTATTAAGTTTGGTAAGTATATTGTCAGTGCAATAGCTACTAAAGAATAACCTCGTGTAGCATGTTATATACAACAATTTGATGACTTAAACAATAATGGATGAAAAAAGGATTTAATTCTAAATAATATATTATAGTCTGGTATACAATTTCCTGTAATTGTAATTAATTACAATTTATAGAATTCTTTATCAAAGCATAAATATTGACTATATTCTTCTTTTACATTTTTTATTATTTCGACTTTATACAAATGTGGTTCTGGATCATTAATTACCATTAATTCATGTACCCGTTTAGTTCTACATATTGCTATAGTTAAGTGCCTATCCTATAAAATTTTATTTATTTATAAACGTACAAGATTTCTTAGAAACCTTTTTCCGTATGCGTCCTTGTATTTTATGGGTATGCTTATGGATCATTATTGTTGCTTTCAAAATTTAAATTATTAATAATGTCAGTAATGATTAAATCACAATTGCATTTGCCTTTAATTATAATTGTATTATTATTAAACTTTATTAAATTTAAAATTATATGAATATTTAACTTAATATGTTTTCTATCGTTTTTTATTAAAAAGTTGTGAAAAACCGGTTACAATATTTTATAATTGCGAAATTATATATATAATCAATATTTCTCTGATCAAACAGATTGCTTCGTAACAAATAGATTCTTTAATTCAGTTTTTAAATTATTTTAATACAAAAGTTTATATCATAGGTAATTTTCATCAAATGTGAAAGTAATGTTGGTATTTAAATGATTACTTGAATTTGGAACGTTTTGTTCAGATATTTTAACGTTATTATGTCTATTTAGTATCTGATTTTTTAATCCAAAATGATTTTTTAACGTTAAAGTATATAAAGCACATTTTCTGACATTACATTATTTAATTGAAGGGATATATCTGATCTTATATATTTATCAGTTTTTTTGTTAACGCATATTTCGATAGTGTACATATGTATAAAAAACACACGCGCACACATACGCTCACATATTATACGTACAGCATGCGCTATCGACTTGTGCGCTAACGGATCTTGATCTTCTTCTGTTCGCTCTAGTCATTTGGCTTGACAACTGTTTCAAGAAACAACTGAAATAACGACTCTAAACACGCGACGAATACACGATCAGTTAGCTTTGAGATTTGGTCTGAAACGTACCATCAGTCCTCATTCTAGCCTATATATTAACAATTAATTGTAAAGGTAAATATATAAGTAACATTTATATATTAATTGGAAAGGTACATAAATCTATTTTAAATATAAAAAGTGTGGTTTTACAGGTGGCAAATAAAATACGTACTTGTAATAGAACTTGAAATATAATATCTAGTTTGCATTATGACTTCAAAACGTGGTAGACCTCGTATGCATGACGAACAGTTAATTGTATCTACAATTTTGCAACATAAAGAGAGTTTGGTAAATGCTTCTAATAAAATAATTTCAAAACAGAGCAAGATATAGACAGATATATCCGTTCAATTAAATAATGTAATATCAGCAAACGCTTTATATACATTAACAGTAAAAAACTGCTTTGGATTAAAAGAATAGATACTGAATAAATATAATAATATTAATAATACTGAAATATCTGAACAAAATATTTCATACAATTTAAACTCAAGTAATCCTTCAAATGCCAGCAATGTTTTCAGCACATTAGATGAGAGCAATGATGACACAGACTCTGTTATTAAAATAACTTTTGAAAAAAATGAATTAGACAATTTACTTGTTACATAGCAATATACTCGATCAGAAAAATGTCGAAAAATCGCATATTCGATTCCGCAAATACGAAGTATTGCAACCAGGTATATGGCAACAGCTTTTGACAGAAAAACTATGGAATGTACACAAATTCAAATGTGCATATAATTTTAAACGTAATAAAGTATATAATAACACAATTACAATTGAAGGAAAATGCAATTGTGGTTCAACCATTAATGGCATTATTAATAATTTAAATTTCAAAAGCGATAACATTATGTTTTGTAAGCGTACTAAAAGTACGGGGACGTGCGGAAAACGATTTCTGAGAAATCCTGAGCGACTACAAGTAGGCAAAATTTTGTGGGACAGACACTTAACTGCCGAAGTATATAGAGCTGAGCGGGCACAAGAATTGATGGTAATTAATGACTCTGAACCACCACATTTGTATGAAGCAAAAACATTAAGAAATGTAAAAGAAGAATACAGTCGATATTTATGCTTCGACAAAGATCTAATTAAGTCATTATTGATAGCGCAGGAAAGTACATACTAAAATATGATACATAATTTAGGATTAAATCCTTTTCTCGTTCATTATTGGTCTATTCATCAAATTGCTGTATATAGAGAATATGCTGCACGAGATTGCCCTTCAATCGCTATCGATGCCACCGGCAGTATAATTAGAAAACTTAACAGACCGAATAATAACAAATATAAGCACATCTTTTTATATACATGTGTATTAAATACAGAAAATTGCTCTAATTTCGCGATAACTCAAATGGTATCAGAAAGCCAAACAACAAATTCAATATCTTTCTGGTTGATGGAATGGCTGCGAGCAAAAGTATTTATTCCAAAAGAGGTAATATGCGATTCATCTAAGGCTTTACTGACAGCAGTTATACGAGTTTTTTCTAAAAATCAAGGAATAGACGAATATATTGCGAAATGTTGGGACAATAACATGCCGATGTGCTACGTTCGCATAGATGTAGCTCATTTTATTAAAGGTTACGCTAATTTTTTAAGTTCAGCAAATCGCCAAGTAAAGACATTTTTTAAAAAATGTATTGGACAATTGATTTTTTCACAAACATTGCAAGAAGCTCAAGATATTCTCAGTGCAATAATAGTAATAGCGAAAAGTGAGACTGAAGGCTCTCTTCCTGATGGAACATCTACGCTAAGTGAAAAATACAAGCAGAAAATGAAACATATATTAATTGTAATATAAGTGATAGGCTCTGTTATAAAATAAATTGAATATAACGGGTTAAATGAGAGCCAAGCGCTGTAAGAGGTGCGCAAATAATTCTTTTTTCCTTTTTGGTTATTGTATAAAAAACCTTTATTAAGAACGTACGTTTCGGTCCTCCTTTCGGACCATCATCAGCGATGTCAATAATTAACTGTCAATAAACAGAGAAATGATATGAAATACTAATACAAAAAATATATTATACAAAATAGTCGTCGACAATAAAAATTTAGTGCAGCGTGGATAATTAATTCTTTTATCGGCGTTTGTGTTGCGGATTATAATTATTCATGAAAATTGATTTACGTACAAGAAGTGTTCGTGTGTTCGCTTATCCGTGGTCATCGCAGATCTCACCATCTATTAAACGAAATAATTCCTCTCCCGGTTCCAGTCGTGAAGGAAAAATTGCCGTGGGTCTTACGGGTTGTAAACATTTTGACTGTAACTTTGTATGAAAAATTAATTGCTCGGTTTGCGGCTTCGTTTGAATGTTAATTAAATCGATATATTACTGCAGGCTACTAAAAACTCGCATCACAGAGCATCGCAATCACATTAATAAAAGAACTTCACAACACTCTGTCATCACGGATCACAGGCTAAATGGGCACGAATTCGCATGGGAGGAGGTGAAAATCTTGGATGAGGAGAATACATATAGAAAACGTCTGATGTCGGAGATGATATTTATAAAGAGGCAAAAAAACAGCCTCAATTTACAAACCGACACCAAGACTCTGCATCTGGCTTACCTCACAACAGTGTGGAGAGAATGTCAAAAATTTAAAATTATCGCGCGCCAGAACACGTCATCTGATCGTTAGCGTAATCAACTCGTAATCCACATTGTTTATACACGCACGCACAATGTCACGCGACGACTATATTTTGACATGTTAACCGACAGTTGTGTATCGTCTCCCATGGCTCACGGTCCTGTCACCGCTCGACGAAGTAAGACACCTCTCGAGTAATATATCGATTTAATTAACTTTCAAACGAAGCCGCAAACCGAGCAATTAATTTTTCATACAAAGTTACAGTCAAAATGTTTACAACCCGTAAGACCCACGGCAATTTTTCCTTCACGACTGGAACCGGGAGAGGAATTATTTCGTTTAATAGATGGTGAGGTCTGCGATGACCACGGATAAGCGAACACACGAACACTTCTTGTACGTAAATCAATTTTCATGAATAATTATAATCCGCAACACAAACGCCGATAAAAGAATTAATTATCCACGCTGCACTAAATTTTTATTGTCGACGACTATTTTGTATAATATATTTTTTGTATTAGTATTTCATATCATTTCTCTGTTTATTGACAGTTAATTATTGACATCGCTGATGATGATCCGAAAGGAGGATCGAAACGTACGTTCTTAATGAAGGTTTTTTATACAATAACCAAAAAGGAAAAAAGAATTATTTGCGCACCTCTTACAGCGCTTGGCTCTCATTTAGCCCGTTATATTTAATTTATATATTAATTGAATCATTATCTTATGAAGACATCGATTCCTGTGATAATAATGAGATAAATTTAGCTGTTTCCGATGAAAACAATGCGTATGGAAAATGGGCTAATGATATCTATATTAAAATTTTGGATCAATTAGTTGACAATGGAGATCGCGCTAATGCACACTTTTATCCAATTTTTATCGACCGTTTAATGCGTGACATGAAATGGTTTCCTTTATGGTTTTCCGTATGCCAAAAAAAAATCGGATATGGAAAAATTCCTGCATCCAGTGCAGCCGTAGAGGCTGAATTTAATAATGTAAAATGCCGATTATTTGCTAATGCATTGCCAACAAGAGCTGATTTATTTATATTTCGGCATTAACGGGCGCATGAAAATTGTTGATGCGCAAAATACGAAGATTCCATCTGATACGGAAGAAAATCACACGGTAAAAAATTTTGTTAACTTTAACACATTTCACATGTCCCAAACGGTCCACCCAAATTTTTCTATTAATTTAACACGAGATGAATATGTTAGGAAGTAACATAAATATTATGTAAAAAATGAACACAAAAAAAATGTAACACTGACATAATTTCGAAACAAATTGTGGAAGCATATTTCTTCAGTAAAATTAACATTTATGACACGTCAACACGTACATTTTATTCATTTATCTTAGAATTTACATTTCAAAACTACATTATTTTTATGTTATTTGTTTATTTAGCCGTAAATTATGTTATTTTAACACTAAGAAGTGTTGAATATCAATATAACACAAAATTTTCAAATAACACAATCACATTATGTTAGATTAATACTCGGGTATGTTAAAAATTTTAACAAGGACCGATTTTAACACAAATACAAAATGTTTTTTATTGTGCAGGAAACTAAAACAGAAAGAGAGGCAAATGATGAAAAAAATTTAGCTACAAATAAAGATATTCTGCCAATATGCTCGGTATGCAAATCGGGTAATAAGCTAAGTAATCACATTTGTATTGTATGCAATAGATCGGTACATGTATTTGATACATGTTCTAAAACTTTTAAAAGTGAAGACGCATACGGTACTCAAAGAATATGTATTTCATGTCAAAATATATCTAAGGACGATATATTACACGCTATAGATAATAACGAGGTTGAAAATTTGCGTAATTTAACAAAATCGACGAAAAAAAAATCAAGATATTTAGAAATAGTATGTGTTTTGATCTAGAAAAAACAAAATTAAAAGACATTCCTATTTTGCGGAATGGAAATAATATTAATTTAAAACCGATAAATATTAAAGGCAAAAAATTTTCATTAATACATACATGCGCTTTTGATAGTATATTTCAAATATTTTTAGTATCATTATTTCAAAGCGAAGACTTTAAAGCTAAAGTTACAGATTATAGCAACAAAAACATGTTTTTCAAACTAATTTCTGATACCTTTTCACAAGGTTTATCACGAAACATATATTATTTAAGAGCAATTATTTTATCTGATATTTTTGAAGCCAAAGAAACATTTAATAATTGCTTCCTTATTAACTGTGAAGTTTCCGTGGGATATATATGTAAACAATTGTTTATATATATATATATATATATATATATATATATATAATGATGTCCCCTGCCTTAAAGAACTCACTTCATGCAACAAATGTCATGATATGCGAGAGAAAATATTTCCTACAATCCAAGTTAAAATAGAGGATTTATTGCATGCAGAATTTCCTAGTACAATTACAAAGAATTTTATTTTAAAATCAAGACGTCACAAAAAAATATGAAATTTGAAAATGATGAATGTACAGGAACACAGATAACAGAAATTTAAAATATTGGTAAATAGCAAAATATTGAAAAAATAATATGAGAATACAAATATGAATTTTCATTATATCTATTTATTTACATATTCACATATTGTTTTGTTTATAATTATATTACTAATTTCATTGCACACAGGTTCATTCATAATATTAGAAGTGTACGACACTTACAACACTGATATTGGTGTAGAATTAAACAAAATACCTAAAACCATGCATTGCTCATTTATGCCAACAAATTTTATTTTAAGAGGAGCAATTATTTTTAAACTACCAGCATCTACAATAAAAGTAGAAAAAAAAGTTGTAGGACATTTCACGGCTGTGAGTTTCCAAGACAATGTTTGGATAGAATACGACGACTGTAGGAATAAACCAAAGAGGCTTCCAGCAAATTACAAAGGAAACATACAAGTTATAATATACAGCATTTAACAATAAACTACTTTGTACCCAAAACATACATAAACATACACACATATATAAATACAGTAACAGAAGAAATACAAACTATTTTTATAAATAAAATATATTACCTTTTTTTATTATTAAACATGAAAACTGTTCTGAAGAATGCTGAAGAATGTTGAAGAATGCTTATCAATCCTATAAAAATATTAATAATGTATCATTTTCTCATAATAAAAGATTATCAAATATATTGTACATATTTATATAATTTATCAAATTCTACAATTTCGGATTAATTAGGCGAGGATGTTTCCGTGTACCTTAAGAATAAAGGTGCTTACGAGTTGCAGAGCAAAAATCGAAATTATCTGGAAATAATAGCGCATAAATCGTAGATTAATCGTACATAATTGTTCTAACGATCCCTTTCATTTTCGAGACATTTTATGGGGATTATGTCTCTGATGTCAAGAGAGAAGTCCCTTAAGGGTTGCAGCGCAAAAATCGAAACTGCGTGGCTATAAAATCGCATAAATCGTAGATTAATCGTACATAATTTTGCTAACGATCCCTTTCATTTTCGAGACATTTTATGGGGATTATGTCTCTGATGTCAAGAGAGAAGTCCCTTAAGGGTTGCAGCGCAAAAATCGATATTACTTGGAAATAATAGCGCATAAATCAAAGATATATTTTGCTTAGTTAAATAATATTATTTTGCAATTTTAAATGACTTAGAAGCAAATATTACTGTTTGCTCCAAGAGGGAAGTCCCTTAGGGGTTGCAGCGCAAAAATCAAAATTATTTTAATATAAGAGCGCATAAATAGCGCATAAATCCTGTACATTTGATTTTTGGAATGGGTTGTTATTAACCCGTGGGGGCAGGCTCACTGGCAGCCTACTCAGCCCCTCCACAAAAAAAATTTTTTTTTAGCTAAACGAAATGAGAGCAAAATTTTTTTCTTGCGGATTTATAAAGCGCATAAATAGCGCATTATTCTATAATTTTTTCATTAAATTTTGGTTAAGTGGGGGGGCCAGCTAGGCAGACGTGCCAACCTTCTGCATAACGCGAGAGACAAACTTCGTCATGGAATGCTGCAAAGAGGATTTTTGCAATCGGGATCTGAAACCTCCGCTGAAACTTAACCTGCACCCACGCAACAAAGAAGGTACAGTCCAAACAGATCTGGAAGTTACAAAAACTCTGTAGGTGGCACGGGCTTTCGCTGCAATTCTCCTTTCTCATCCTCTTTCTTTCTTGTTTTTTTCCTTCTTTTTCTCTCATTATACTCTCTCTGCAATATAATCTGTAAATATATTTTCTCACTATTTTTCTTTATCTTAGAATTTTTATAATTGTTTCTTATTGTCAATCTGTGCCGTACTGTATAACAAAACGAGAGCAATACATTACTGGAGAATACATGATAATTACACATTGATAATTAAAATTTTTAATTATTTTACGATTGTTTATTTAATATTCTATAAGTAGAATAAAATAAGTAGTTCTTTCATATGTTATTTTAAAAATGATTACAAAATTTCCTTAAATTCAAAATTATAAAGTTTTAAGTAAAAGTACATACTAGGATAGAACGAAGAAATTTAAATTATACTCTTATATAACAAAGATGATATTCCGAGCGCTTCTGGGAGGCCTACGATAACGAGACTTCCAAATTTAATGTATCAGTTGAATTGGGAATCTGTCCAAGCTCGCCATTCACAAGTGATTTTGTATCGACTGGAGGGTTTAGTGGTAGAAAATAATTACATAGAAGGCATTGAGACTCACAAAAACGAACATTGGAATTTATATTATAACGGTACAGATAATTACTGGATAATTTCGAGAGATATGGATAAGAAATATCAATTTCGCGTGCGAGCTGAAAACGCTTAGCGCTTCTAACGCTTGGCGTTGGAGAATGGAGTGAATTAAGCGCAATCATTGATTTAACACAATTTATCGAAATATTAATTACGATATATCTACCACTAATAAGTTTTGTCGTTACCGTTGTAATCTGTGTTTGCTGCTTTTACACTTGTAAGTATATACAGGGTGTCCGATAATTATTGACACACCCAAAGTGTGAAGGTAGATTGGCTCAAACTGAGAAGGAAAGTCCTATACCGTTTTGCAAAATTCGTAATAGTTATTGAATTATTAATTAAAATATCTGAGCCAATGAACGCGTGGAAAGCAGTAGACCGTAATCGATAGATATGTACACGGAAAAAAAAATTTTCGCTATTATAGCTAATCATGGTTTGCTAAAACTGTGTTTGCTGTCGTAATTATAAATTTCTAAACTACAGCAAAACGGTTTGCTGTTGCAGCTAATACATAAATAAAATAGCAAAATATATATGTCTGTGAGAATCATATCGTACAGCAACATAAAAGTAGCTATCGGAACTAACCGATATGTAAAGAATACAACATCGTTTTGTTAAGACGTGCACAATTGATGCGAGCAGAACTGCGCATGCGCAGTAAAAATAAAAGCTGACGCAATGACGCAACATGAAGAGACACAGTAATATCTCGAGCCAAATTACGCGTATTACGTACATGCAACGACTTTTGTTAGTTTGTACTTTTGTACACTGTGCTTGTGTTTTGAAACAACGATCGTCTCACGCAATGAGTGCGGATAAGCTGCTGACTGCTTGGGGTTTTAATGAAGAAATAATAGGACGCTTCATAGGTATGTAAAATAATTCGTTTTGTTAGGTTGTATGAAAGAGCGTGATAATGGCGATTCACATGGCTCGATCTACGTATCGCGGAAAATTATAACGAAATATTTTTTTCGGTGATTAACTAGATAAATACATAATAATATTTAGTGATAATATTCAATGCCAGAATTGAAATATAAGCAGTAAACCGGATGACTTCAGGAAATTGCACACGCGTTTTACATATATCTGGTTTGCATATGTGTACAATACTGCCTAAAATCATGCGGTTTGCTGCTCGTATCTCAATTATGACATCACTGAATATATGCAATATGCTTCTTATTCGTAGCTGAAGAAATAGAAGCTGATCAATTTAGTAATTTAACGGAAGAAGATCTAAAAGTTTTAATACCTAATATTGGACCTCGACGGAAATTTCAATGTGATGTAAAAAAATATTTAGATAAGGTATTGTATAATATTTTATGTCATCATGGTTTATTATTCTGTTAGTTTTTTTCGAAATTTTAACTGATCTCTTGGTATTATATTTCAGATTGCATACCAACCAATAGAAAATGTTGATCCAAATAATCAACAAGCCAAGCAGCAAGATTTGAATAACACAAACATACCAATAAAAAGACAAAAAAGAGATGAAGACAACAATGAATTAAATAAAGATAATAATATTATTAGTTTTACAGAAAATAGCTGTCCGACTTCATCTTCTACATCTATAAGTACAAGTACAGGTTATGATGGTAAGAATTTAAAGAATTATTAATCTTTGTTGATTTACAGAATATAATTTACAGAAACTTTTAATAAAATAAGATAATCCACATTTATTTTTTTAAAACTTAAAAAAACTTTAACTTTTGTTTTATTCTCATATCAGTTTATTAATTAATTTGTATTGCTAATATATATTTTTTTAGTTATAGTTTTAACAAATAATGCCACAGAAGTAAATTCTGCAACAGAAATACAGCAATATGCAGCTGATGATAAATATGTAAGTTATTATTCGTTTTCTAAAATATAGTACTATGTAGTGAATATGTATATTAATATATTATATTAATTCTGTTTATTATTGCAGGATCTGCAATCTATATTAAAAAAGTCTGAAGACGGCCAGTTGTTACTGAGCTTATATAAAACTGAAGGAAAATTAAATAATGATCTACGAAATAAATTAGCAAAAATAATAGTTAGTAATGAATTGTCGCCTAACATAAACAACACAATACGCAGCGAAAGGGCATCTTTTTTAAGTGAGCAAGTGATACAATTATTTCCTACTGAAGATAAGGTATGTTTCTTTTATTTTTTCTCTAAAATTTTTATCAATGATATCTTCAATCCAGAATAAAAATAAAAATTGCAAAGAAATGCACGTTTCTTGTTTTTAAACAAATATTTATATATGCGTATATTTTATAATCAGTAAAATTACTTTATTTGCAATTATTTTTATTATTTCATGTTACAGAGTGTTTGGTATATTAAGAATAAAAAAGGCGAATCACAAGGTAAAGGAAAAATTCTGACAAAATATTATAGTATACGACGAAAACTTATTAAAGCTGGCTTGTTGAATGTGAAAACTACTTCTTTTACTAATGTCCAGACTGATAGTAAGTTTGTTTCAAATTGTTTACAATCTTGTGAGAAGCATAGTACTTAAGATTTCTTTTTACATAATATAGCCATATTGGATGCCAAAAAACAAGGAATTATGTAAACATTTTTTTATACATTATATGTTGAAATAAATAATTTTTCCCATATACTAGCATCCGTATTCGATCATATATAGGCTGGTTAAATGTACTGGAAAGTACATAAAAAATAATAGGAAAGGTCATTTTAACATGTAACATATAAAAAAAATTCACACAATTTCTTGCTTCTAATAATCCAATATGATTACAATGAGTTAAAGATAATCTTAATATTGATATCAATAAATGTTCTGCAAGTAGAGAAAAGTTTTTCACATAAATTTTATTTTTGTTTTTGCAGACGAAGAAAGTGACGATGATAATGTTACAAAAAATTACGAAGAATACATGTTATGGTTAACAAATAATCGTTTACCATGGCAGACAGTAATTGAGTACTGGTGTTTGACTGCAAAAAAAAAGATTAAAAGATCTTCAAACAAATAATCAATCTTGTTATGAATACATAATTCAATTTCCAGCCCTTTCTGATCCATTAGGCTACGTTCTGAGTGATATATAATTTCTCTTAATTTCTTTTATTTTTTGTACAAATCTTTTGTGTTTATTATATAAATATCTTTGTATCATTTTTAGCTAGAAAAAGATTTTGAAACATTATATCCAGGTCGTAATTTAAAATTGTATGTTGCTTGGCAAAAAATATCAAATTTTGTAACCAATAAGGTTACACTTAAATTGAAGAATCGTTTTGATAATGTCTTCACACCAGGTCAGATATTTTATAGTCTCACAATAATGTGGCTTTATTATTTATAGTTTTTATATCAATATTTATATTTTGATAGATGGTGTAAAAATTGTAACTTTATCCTTGATGCCTCATTTATTTCCTGTCAACACGATCAGAAGCAGTAAAACACGAAATTGGAGACCCTCTAGAAAAGAATCCAAAGAAGGATTTCTTTTGCATATAAAAGTAAGAGTAAAAAATTTCAATAATTAAAAAATATAAAAAGCATAGTGATTGACAAGAATAATGTTATGAGAGCATAAGTCCAATATGCTGTGTGACTGAAGAAACTGAAGGAACCGAATTCAATATATTTATATGATAGACGATAATCATTTATCAATTTATTATCAATAACTTTTCTATCTTTTTTATCAAGCAACATTGTGTATCATATCGCGCAATTCAGTTCTTTTGAGTAGAAACATGTTAAACTGCCAATTAATCTATCAATTTACATTCTGCCAATTATTGTGCTTTTTATTCAAATTGTAAGCTTATTTTAATCTAAAATCTAAATTTTCGTGCCCCGTGCACATTACCAGAATTCGAGCGAAAATATAAAATAAAAATATTAATTATAATAATGTTTCTCATAGACAATTGCAGATATTGAAACAAGATTGCAAGAGCGAACAACAAAATTACAATCATTTGGTCAACCCTCACAACCTATTGCAGTGATAATAGGCCCTTCTTTTGACGAAATCCAACAGTGTTTTGTTGTCATTAATACATTCAGATATAAAGTGAAAACACCGTTAAAAGCCGTAGACCTCGTCTTCAAATTATGTAACGCTTTAAACATTCGACATCCCTTAGAGGTAGGACAGCTTTTTATGTTTTTACAAAGAGCAGTATATGAATTTGAAACTATATGGGATAAACATAAAAATTCGCAGTTCACTTCTTCTGTTCTGGCAACAATTCAAGAATATAAATCATTTAAGTCTTAATCACAGTTACTGAAAATACACTTGCATCATGCCCACTTGCTTTTTGTGCAAAGAAACTGTACACTCTGTCAATAGTCTATTAACGCATTTCAATGTTCAATGCCATTGTGTAAATTCATTTACTATATTTAAATGCGGCGAAAATGGATGCAGTAGAGAATGGTCTTCGTGGAATTCATTACGAAGACATTTACTGGGGTCAAATCATAATTTTTCTTTATGGCCTACTACAAAACATGCTTCTATGCATCTTGTGCAATCTACTAAATCTACAGAAATAAACAAATCTCAAATTGACCATACAGATATAAATATTTATGAAACAGTCTCACTAGAAGATACTAATAAAAATTTATTGATAACTCCTGTTAAGTTTAAATCTCTCGTAAAAAATCGTTGCGATGCTTTTGTTGCAAAATTATATAATAAATCTTCTATTCCACGTAATCACATTCAATCTATTGAAGATAGCACATTATTTTTGACAAGTGGTCATATTCTTGTGTTAAAAGAAAAAGTTCTTTCACAGTTGATTGCACTTGGTTGTGATAATAAAACAATACAAGATATCACATCAATGTTTGAGACACTAGAAAACCCCTTTCATCAATTTAGAAACGAATACCAACGTATAGAATATTTTAAATCTTGCGGTAATTATATAGTTCCTCTTGAATATTCTATAGGTAATAAAAAAGTACGTAAAAATGTTGGAACAAATGTTGTAGAAAATGTACAAAATGTTTGCGGTTATTTCATACCTTTAAGACAAATATTTAAAAAATTTTTTGAATTGCCCGATACTTTTACTACCACAATGGCTTATATTAACTCGCTTAAAGATTCAAATACTATTACAAACTTTATTCAGTCGAAACTTTGGCGTGAGAAAACAAAAACCTTTAAAGATAATGCTATTGTTTTTCCATTGTTTGTATATTATGATGATTGGGAAGTCAATAATCCATTAGGATCTCATTCTACTTCTCTTGGAGGGGTATATTATTACATACCATGTTTGCCGCCTGAATGTGTATCTCTTGGAAAATATCTTTTTAGCTCTCTTGTTTAACACAGAATATCGTAAAACATTTGGAAATAAACAAACATTTGCACCTTTAATTGAGGAATTAATTTTTTTAGAACAAACTGGAATAACAATTACTATTAATGGGAATCTTCATAAAATTTATTTTGTGCTAGGTTTATTATTAGGCGATAACTTAGGCCTTCATGCTATGTGTGGATTTGTTGAAAGTTTTAGAGCTAACTATACATGTAGATTTTGCAAAATCCATCGTACTATTTCTCAGACTACTTGTTTTGAAGATGAATCTATTTTGAGAACACATGCATCGTATAATGAGGACTTAACTTTGTCAAATTGTTCACTCAGTGGAATCAAAGAGAAATGTATCTTCAATTCAATCCCTTCATTTCATATTATAGACAATATTTATGTTGACATCATGCATGATATTCTAGAAGGTATTGTTCATTACGATATCATTCCAATAATAAATCATTTCATTCAGATTGGTGATTTTACTTTATCAGGTCTTAATTATAGCTTGCAAATGTTTGATTATGGTCCTAATGTACAAAACAAACCACCTTATATTGCAGATGATTTTGCAACAAAAAGCAAGTTAAAAATGACAGCATCAGAAATGTTAATTTTTTGTAAACTTTTTGGAGTAATTATTGGACATAATGTGAAGTCATATAAAGATCCATTTTGGAAATTGTATTTATTGTTAAAAGAAATAATTGAATTTATCTTTAGTAAATCAATATCACAGGAATCTGCTTCTGCATTCAAAATATTAGTTGAAGAACATCACAATCAGTATATGAAATGCACAAAACAATATTTGAAACCCAAACATCATAATCTCATTCACTATTCAAGAGTCATGATGCAATGTGGACCACTTGCTTCTTTATCTGTGATTAGACTTGAAACTTTTCATAAAGTTCTCAAAAAAATTTCAAATGTCATGTCAAGGAAAAATATTGCTTTTTCAATTGCTGGTCGATATTCATTATCATTTTGTTATAGACTTATGGCTCAAGAAAGTATTCTTTCAAAATTTCAAATAGGATGAGGGAATGTTCTTGATATTAGTGAAAATGATCATTTCAATGATTTTGTGTTATTATTACCAAAGAATATAAATTATAATGCATGTTTTGTTGCTAATTGGGTCGATTATAAAAGCACTCGGTACCAACCTAGAATGGTATTGCTTTATGGAATGGACGATAGTTCTTGTCCTATTTTTGTGAAAATTCAATTTATTATTATTCATGATAATAGTCCACTTTTTATTTGTTCCTATCTTATAAATATAGGACTAAATTGCAATATTAGTGGTTTTGAAGTAAAACAAAGTACAAAATGGCTCTCAATTAGATATAAAGATTTAGTTGATCCTTTCCCTTTATATGTGTATACTATGGGAAATGGTGAACAATATATTATTTTACATCATTCCGTTTAATTTTATTTTAATTTTTGTTTAATTTACTTTTCATATAATATCCTAATCCTAAATATTAAATGTATTTTTATGTATTGTGCAATAAATATTAACATTTTATTTTATTATTTTCATAGTATATTGAAAAAAAGTATTACAAATGCATGTATATATTAAGTATTATAATATATTTGTTATAATAAAACTTATATGTGAACTTTTATGTTATAATTATATGTATGTGTATATTTCTTAAAGAAATAAACATTATTTCTATATATGTATATATAATTGTATTTTTATATTTTATGCAATATAATATTTTTATATATTGCAACTTCCCTAATTACAGCAAAATCCACTTGGCAGCTATTGCTAATCAATATTAAGAAATCTTAGATACATTTTTAGCTATATAGAGCATATTTTGGATATAGCATCAGCTTGCCACAGTAAAATTATTTGCAACGATAGCAAAAGTTATGTCTCCCACATATAAAGAGCGTGTACGCGGCTGCAATACATGTTGTGTGATTGCTAACTAAAGATGTGTACTATAGCTAAACCTTGCATATCAGGTAGCGAAACTCTTTTAACTAAATAAAATAGGTATCATAACTAAGATGTTCGCTGTCCATATATTACGACTGAAATTTAGTTACCGCACGCAGTTTTTAGCTATAATAGCTAATTTTTTTTTCCGTTTAAGATGGCTTACTTGTTTACGTCTCTTAGCAGCGGAAGCATCATCGGCGCGGTGACATCCGTTCCCGCTTGCTGCGTGACTCTCCTTTTCACTCAGATGATGCTTCCGTTGCTAAGAAACGTAAATAAGTAAATCTTACATGCCTACCGATTCCGGCCTACCGCTTTCCACGTGCTCATTGGCTCAGATATTTTAATTAATAACGCAATAACTATTGCGAATTTAGCAAAATGGTACAGGACTTTCCTTCTTAGTTTAAGCCAATCTATCTTCACACTTCAGGTGTGTCAATAATTATCGGACACCCTGTATAATATGAATTTCGGACATTGATTGCAAATTATTTTATATATACATATATATACAATAGAGAGTTTCTTTACTTGTTAAAAGTTAGTTTACTTGTTGAAAATAATTTAAATTTTGCAATACCTAATATTATGTTACGTCCAGCGGACTCCACGATTCTTTTCTTTCCCGATACACGAGGCGGCGATAAATTATATTATCATCTGTCAGGCGAGTTGTGCTATTCGGAAACACATGACGAATAAAACCTAGAGAAACAAACGAAACCAAACAGAATCGTGGTGTTCTAAGCACGTGTCGAACAATCCGCGACGATAAAATATAAAAACTAAAGCGAGTCGGAAAATAAACCTTGATAAAAAAAAAAACGAAAGTAAAACTAGTCGTAGAGTTCGAGACATGTGACGAGCAAACCACGTTAGCAACAAACTTAACTAAACAAAATCGGGTCCTAGACCGTAGTCTAAGAAAAATAAAAAACAAACGGACCAATAAATGTGATTCTCAAACATATGCGAGAAGCGATTTCAAAATTTCAAACTACGACCGACAGACTCGCTAAAACAAACCAATTCCCGAAAGCTAGCGCGATAACTTGAAAAGAAAACGGCTGGTAGCAATAAATTCGATACCACATGTGCTCGCTTGACAGACCGCCCTTACGCGATATCCGCGTTGCAACGGACCCGAAAGGGTAAATTAAGTGCCTATCTCATATAAATGCGCTGTCCTTTCCGTTGGGCCGAAATCTGGATGTTTAAACAAAAAAGGCCCCACTCATGCCGGGGAAATGGAAACTCCTCCTTTTATCAAAAATCGACTCCCTCCAAATCCTATGAGGGCGTCATTAGAAAACTGATTCGCTAAATAGAGATTTCGACTGCCCAGCGAAAAGGAGGAGCGAAGGGTTTTAAATACTCGAAACTTGCCTCGAGAGATTATTACTTCTACTTCTTCTTCTGTCACAAGTACTATTGCCGTTAGCCACGCATCTATCGCGACTTGAGTCTTAACGTTCTTCCGGTGACAAAATATACAGTGTCAGAGTGCAAACCGAACAGTCTAGTGTGAACGCAGCAGACCAGTGAGCACTTTCAAGCGATCGAAAAACCAAGCTAGGAGCAAGCTAGGACCAAGCCCAAAACTATATCAAGTACGGACCAGTTCTCCCGCTTTTTCTCTCAGAAACCACCACAGCAAGTAGTAAGTCTCAACGAATTTCTGCATTCACGAATTGAAAACGATTATTAGAAACAGTTCTTAGTAAACCTATCCAATTGTCTACGAAGATTCTAGACGGGATATATATATATATATATATATATATATTACTCATAACATTACACATAATAATCACAAACTACGCGTAATAATTAAATATTAAAAATAACGGCAACATCTTGAAAGTACATCAAATATCTTAATTTTCTTGTCCTCCCCTCTCTTTCCTTTTGTAAGTTCGCAATCGCGATTAGAATTAGACTCTCATTCTTTACGAGAGTCGTCAATCGCGTTTAGCATAGAGACTCACGATACCTCTTCCCTTTCTCTCTCTTTCGTGAGTTCGCAATCGCGATTAGAATTAGACTCTCATTGTTTACGAGAGTCGTCAATCGCGTTTAGCATAGAGACTCACGATACCTCTTCCCTTTCTCTCTCTTTCGTGAGTTCGCAAGCACGATTAGATTTAGACCCTCATTTACGAAGGTCGTCAATTGCGTTTAGCGTAGAGACTCACGATATTCCTTCCCTTTCTCTCTCTTTCGTGAGTTCCCAAGCACGATTAGATTTAGACCCTCATTTACGAAGGTCGTCAATTGCGTTTAGCGTAGAGACTCACGATACTCCTTCCCTTTCTCTCTCTTTCGTGAGTTTGCAAGCACGATTAGATTTAGACCCTCATTATTTACGAAGGTCATCAATCGCGTTTAGCATAAAGACTTGCGCTGCTCTCCTTCTGTCCCTCATTTCCCCACGAATTAGTTAGCATCTATACCAAAGATCTATCTCAGCCTCGAAACAAAACTCATTTGTGTTAATTCAAATCTATTATTTATAATTCTAATAAACTATCACTTATTTGGTCGTGATTCAAACTTATTATCTCAAACAGAACTATAATAATCTAAGAACTGTTTCATATCATAAAATAAATACTTTTATAAATATCTATGTGTTATAAACCTTCGCGTTGGTTTACCAGTGGAAACTACTCCCCTAAAAACAAAAAAAACTAAATCGTGGGCTAAGCACCGACGCTACCGTCGGAATCGGTGGACAAGGAAAGTGCTGGCTCGGGCTGCCGCGGATCCTAGTTTTAAAATAAACCTATCGTTAATAAACACAGAATTACCTGAAGCTAAGCGTTGGCTGGAGTCCGAATTTACTCGCGTTTCTTCCCCCTCTCCCCCGCATTATTCTCCTATCTCGTCCCCAGAACGTCCGTGCTCTCCCTCTGTACCCCCCTTTTTCTCTCGCAAAGACTCTCCGTCTCCGAGAGTCCCGACTCCCCCTCCTCCTTCTCCCGAAGACTCTCCGTCTCCGAGAGTCCCGACTCCCCCTCCTCCTTCTCCCGAAGACTCTCCGTCTCCGAGAGTCCCGACTCCCCCTCCTCCTTCTCCCGAAGACTCTCCGTCTCCGAGAGTTCCTACTCCCCCTCCTCCCTCTCCGCAATCCTCGTGCACTCCCTCAAGACCTCCTTCACCGCTCGTAATTGATTTAGAAGACTCTCCCCCCCTTTTTCCCTCACAATCACCTGTCCACGAGTCCCCTCGTCGTCCTGAGTCCCGTTTCGAGGAAGAACTCCACGACCTCGAAACAGGAGAGAGATTCTCGGAACAAGAATCGAGCGATCCTGAATTGATCGAAATCAATGACGAATCGTCCGATTCAGAGACCGAGTCCTCCCTCCCCGAGAAGGAACTGAGTGACCACCAGTTTCGCGACTGGCTGCTATCTCAGTTCCCTCCCCTCGAGCTTCCTCTACCTGAGGGAATATTTTGCGTAGGGCCTGACGAAGTAGATCACGAGGAACTACGCAAAACATTAATAGAAAGTCCTCCAGATACACTTATCCCGTGGTTTATCCCCGGCCGACGCCATCCTATCGGAGTTCCTATTCAAATCCTTTGGAGGAAATATCCCCCCTCCACAGTTTCCTTAGAAGAGATCCGATAACTCTTTATACACTACTATACTCACATTTTGATTTTATTTCTTTTCTCTCTTATTCAGCATTGTACGAAACCAATCGGAACTAAAAATTTAGACTTTAGAATCTCCCCCACTATATTCCGATTGACGACCTCCGAACACATGTAACACCCGCGCAATTAAACAATTACATACACACACACTCACACTCTAATATATATGTATTTATAAGAATTCCTTTTTCTTTATTATGCTTATTTTTATATGAATAAACTAAACTTTTAAGTAACTAATCTTATAATCATTTCTTAACCCGTTCACACTTCCATTCTCTCCGAAATCGCACAGGTCCCGTCCCGTGTAATAAGGATTCATTTCCTTTACCAAAAAGGGACCACCGAACGAACGGGCCTGCCGACAGCGTAAAAGCGACCTTTTCGGTCGTTGACCTGTTCAGGCCCTTGGGTAAGATCGTTCGACTCGAGAGCACGCGCCATACGGCGTTCGCTCAGAGATTACGTAGATTACGTCCTTCCATTGACTCTCCCTTCCACGAGTCTGGACGTAACAATTAGATAAGTATATTATAATGTTTTCTGACAGAATACCGACAACACATGAAAAGAAACGAACCAGTTCTGCCTTCGACAACGATCAACATCAAATTAGCAACTCTATACAATATACCTGTCGAGAATGTTCAACTCAACTTGCAGTACGCTCGTAGATTGCAATATAAACAAAAAAATTGCACTGACCATAATCAAAAGAAAGCAAATTACCCTAACAAAAGTTCTTGGCATCGGCGAATTCGGAGAGGTAAGAACTAATTTCTTATTACTTAAATATATCTTGGAAGACATTTGTTAATTTTTTAATCAGAAAATTTTGAGGTAAAGACACATTTTTTAATAAAAACAGTTTTAAAAATCAAAATTTTTCATAAAAAGTTGAATAATATTAACATTTTTTAAGATGCCCTTCATCAATTTTTGTTAATTATTGAATATTTCGTAGGTATTTAAAGGAACCGTCCAGAATTTAGAAGGATCGAGCACAACGCCTGTAGCCATAAAGATGCTACGAAAAAAAGTTTCCTCGTAAGGGAAAACGAAATTCTTGCAAGAGGCCAAGCTGATGAAATATTTTCACCACAAACATGTGTTAAGATTGTTGGGCATCTGCAAGGATGCGGATTCACCGTGGATCATATTAGAATTAATGGAAGCTGGTGACTTACTGAAATATTTGAGAGACAGTCGGACATTGCAACCGTCAGATTCGCAAGCTCTGGGTCTGCAAGACTTGCTCGCAATGTGCGAAGATGTTGCACGGGGTTGTTGCTACCTAGAAAACATGCACTTTCTGCATAGAGATCTCGCATGTCGAAATTGCTTAATATCCTCGAGAATTCGCGAAAACCGTATTGTGAAAATCGGCGACTTCGGACTATCTAGAAACATTTACAGGGATCACTATTATCGCATGTTAAGTACAATTATTTAAAATAAATAAATATTTTTTTTTATTTTTATATTGTAATAATATTTTAATTTTAAAGCTAATTAGAATGCAAAAGTAAATTTTTATTTGTATATGTATAGAGGAAGAGAGATAACTTTATCTGCACATAACGTTCAAAAATGGACAACTTCGATAAAAGACTAATTGCGCTAAAACTGTGTTTTAGGATGGAGGAGGCAAGTTCCTGTTCGCTGGATGGCACCCGAATCTTTGGTAGACCGAATATTTACATCAAAAAGCGATGTTTGGGCATTCGAGGTGCTAATGTGGGAAATTACGTCATTGGGTGAGCACCCCTATCCTACCAAAACTAATGACGAAGTATTGCAGTACGTGCGTGAGGGGGGGGCAAGCTGCCAAAACCACTCAACTGTCCACCGACGTTGTACAAGTTGATGTAACACTGTTGGAGTGCGGAGAATGATAGACCGAACTTCAGACATTGTGTGGAAAATATCGGAGCCCTGAAAGGCAACACACAAGACGCGATACTGAAATCGGTAAATATTATCAAACATGCAGAGGTGAATCAATAGTAATTGTTTTATGTGCATATCATTGCATGGAGCAATGAATTTTTGCATATCGATTTAATATCGACTAAAAATATTGCAAAAATATTGCTTTTACTTTTTCGCTTATATTTCATAATACATTTAATATTATATTAAAACGTTCGTTTTACTAATATAACAACGTGTTTATATTATCAGTCAAATTATAATATAAGGTTAATATACAATTAAAAGTAAAAATTGTAATATGTTTCTTTAACACACAGATATGAAAAAGACTACAGCAAGTGACAAGTTACAAATAATTATAATAATTATAATCTAGATGGAATACGCGATCATCATGTATCTTCGTAAAATCATTCAGCCACCAGATATATTTAATATATCGGTAAAAAGACGGGCTAATTACGAGCCTAGCGCGGTTATTAGTGCAAATAATTATTATAGTAGAATATCTTTAAAAATTCTTCATTGAATTTAAATGAAGATATATTTAAGCTCGAGATTGTTGCTTTACGAGTATATTTTTTTCTGAATATTATGGCGCGCATATTTATTCCATCTCCCTCTATTTTTTTCAATTCTTAGTACAATGCATTTTTTTCTGTCGTAGCTTCCGCCTTCTGGACAGATAGAAGATCTAGTCGAAAGCATAGTCAATTATACCTCCGAATATTTAATCTCCAATGATGCTCCTCAAATGATGTCATAGAACCTTTGACATAATCGCTTCCTTGACCGAGCAATTTTTAAAAGCTTCTGCCAACACTATTGTAATCGATTTTACCATTGTTTGTCGAACCATCGATAGTTACATAATTATATAGCTTATTACGATCATGTGATAATCTCTTTAATCACTTTTTCTATAATACCATTACAATCTTTATCTAATTTCTTCTCTTTCTCTAATTACCAATCGAATAAGTCATGCCGTAAACTCGTTTAACGAGTGCTCGATTAAGATTGCTAAGACGGCGAGTAGACGAAAGAGAGGCAGAAAAAGGAGAGACAGGGTAAAAGATAGATATTTTACGAAAATTTTACTTCCGTTATAATGTATATAATGTGTGGTGAATCTATGAATAATCGTTCTTATGTACGCTTTACATATGTCTATTAAATTTTTTTTTTTTTTTTTATTCTTACGCAATCACATTTGCTTTTCTTTCCATTCTCATTTTTGTAAGATAATAAGTTGATCAAATAAAAATTTTTTAGTTGATGTTAATCGAGTGTGTCCTTAATGTTCTACCTATGCAATTTTTTTGTCCTACTTTCCTCAGGCAAGATTTTCACAGCGAATGTACATATTATGACATTAGATCAGGGTTATAAGTTTAATTAGATATAGAGTATTTAAAAAAATAATAATAATATATGAAAAATGTATAAAAAGAAAGATATTTTTTAGTGCAAAAGTTTGATAAAGATTTTTGATATAAGTTTAACTTTTCGAAAACTCCATAATTTAGCTGCATAACATTAACATATTTTTGCTATAACCATATATAATAAAGATAGTTTTACAAACAGACATTTCATAAAAAATACATATATGTTACGAAATAGAAAAACAGTTGACACGAATAATCTTATATTCAATACATATATTTAATATGTTCTCTCTATAATATATTGGATATGTACGATTGATGCGTTTACACAATATTTCAATTTTGCTTATATTAAGAATTTTACTATGCACACATTTTACATAACTTTCAACTAATCTGCGCCAATTAAACTTTCCTTCTAGATTTTGTTAGTTTTTGATATTATACTTCCTTGCATTTAGAATGAAAAAATATTTATATTTACTACTTTTATATGGAAAAAATATAAGAAGTGTAAAGAAAATATATTTACAGAAGGAATATATAAAATTATATACAGCCTCATATCACATAGAAAATTATTTAAACGGAGACAACAATTCATGAAATAACTTTTTAATACATGCAACTTTAAATAGTCAAATGTATAAATTAAAGAAAGCGACAAGTAATGTGTCCCAATAAATTGGCAAGTTGAATTTTCTTATAGGTATTCAATCAACGTCTGGTTTAATCTCTAGATAGCAGTATTTCAAAATAGATTTACCGATACTGCAAACATATCGTAATAAGATAAGTAAGTTTTTAATTTCATAACATAAAATAATGTGTTTTATTGAAGATAAATTTAGCAATTTTTACGCGGTAAGATATAAATATAGTTTATTCTGTATGTTTATACTTATAATTTATAATTATAAATAATATATCATTCATTTCCTAACACATTCCATCGTTGTTCTATTTAAACATTTTAAAAAACTACAAAAGAAGATTGATATTACACGTGTAGTACTATCATATAATCGAATATACTATACGCATTACTTTGCATTGGATTTAATGAAGGAAAATAATTACAACTATTGAATTATTCATTTATCAGCAGTTTTATAATTTCATCATACAAATCCTTATTATCGGTCATGAGAAAGAATTTTAAAAAGTGACATTTAAAGATAGAAACTTTTAATTTATATATACACACGCATGTACATATGTACACGAATTCGACATGTTACAAAGAATCAATCAAGAGACGTGAAAAAACATCAATTCTCTCTCTTTCTCTCTCTCTCTCTCTCTCTCTCTCTCTCTCTCTCTCTCTCTCTCTCTCTCTCTCTCTCTCTCCCCTCCCCTCCCCTCCCCCTCTCAACCCTGTGAAGATCCTATCTTCCCCTTCTCATTCACATACTCACTCTACTTCCTTTCATTAATGTGTCTGAATCAATGACAAGATCGCATGGAACATTGATAGCTGTTAGTCACTAGTTGAGAATCGCGTGAAAGCCGAGCAAGTACAAACATCTACAAGAGGAGAAACTTATAATGTTAAAAACATCATGTATTTTACTAAAAGTGTTATTGCTAACGAAAGCGGCCATCGCGTCCTCGTTGGAGGATCTGAAGGATCTTGAAGTTTCGGTCAGTTTCTAGGAAAAGTATTTTCATTCTTTAATATAAACTTAACAGATAAGAGACTTTATTTATGAAGAAATTTGAATCTTATATATTGCAGATAATAGATTACTTGAGATTAATTTAAACTGTATAACACGTAACTAAAGAATTTTGATACTATAAAAAATATACTATATATACTATAAAAATATACTATATAAAAAAATAGAGATAAAGTTTGTTAATCTTACGTCACACATTTAAAACTCGATGTTATACAGTATAAAATTAAATTGAGACGGTATATTAACACTAAAACGAAACAGATATTGTTGTAACATTTGTCGCATTTAAGAATAAGAATTTTTTTAACATTAAATGATTCCGTTAAAACTGTTTATTGTCTGCTACATTAATAAACACATATTTGACAATTTTGCTTAATTATATAATTTTTCTGTAATTTCTAATACATCTTTATTTCTCTGAGTATCTATTTATATTTTTTAACTTTTGTATAAAACTTACAGTAAATTATTTTTTATTTAACGATATTAATACAGAAAATCAGAATTTATGAATTAAAATAAGTTGTACGCGTAAAATAAAGTATGCGTAACAAAACGGTTATTAAATAGAACTAGAAGAATCGTTCAGCGGAAATGCGAATTAGCCAATAATTGACCTCAATCAATGGGCAATAATTGACCAAAATCAACAATATCCGTTACGAATAGCTGTCACTTACTATATGTTTGAATTTTTATGCTATTTATCACTCAATTTATATATGTCGTATGTACATATATGTTATGTATATTTTTTTATCGGGATAAATATCGAAATTATGGCATCGTTTTTTCCAGAATTCGTTTGTGTTAAAAAATATAACAATAAAACAAGAAATTTAACAAGATTTTTAAATATATAAATTCATAAAATTTTTATAACAAACAAAATAATAATAAAAACATATTTATTATTGAAATATAAACATTGTTAAAACTATCAGTGACAATAAATGCACTCGTGAAAAAAAGAATCGAGTTAACATCTCTTACTTGAATGCATTAATTAATTAATCTGAAACTAATATAGAAACCGAATTATTAGACAAAACTGCTCCAATAATCGAAGAGAGCTAAACTTTTCCATGACTTATTTGTTAAGAGAAATTTATAAATTTTTAGCCTTTATTAACTCATTCTTGCGTAACTTTCTCTTTGATAAGAAAAAATATTTGAAATGCAAGAAGATATCTCGTTCAGAAGCACAATAAATAAATTTTTTACAAACTGGTATTTAATACATTACACAATAGTACATCTACATGTTTCTAGTAAATTTCTTGTAAATTATAAATGTGTAATATAAATTAGAATATCATAAATGTGAAATATAAATTAGAATATCAAGTAGATGTTGAAAAAACAAGAAATTTTATAGTAACTTTATTTATTTCTACCTATGCCATTTATAATTAAAAGCATCGAAAACAGCCGCCTATTTTAATAACTAATAGTTACTTGATCCTTCTTAATTTTTCAGTATCAGTAGGCGAAACAGATTGTACTATAATTTTGTAATTATGTCTTTTCTCTGCTGCACATGTTAAAAGTAATAGAACTGTATACTATATAGTCATAAAGTATAGATATTATAAGCGAGTTATATTGACCTCAAAAATTAATTTCTTATTTTTTCATTAAATATAATGCAAAACATTACATATTATATTTATTTTGAAACATTTTGAAATAATTTTTAATTAATAATACATAATGTTAAATACATAATGAGCGTATTGAATACACATAATGAGCATATTGAATACACAGTGAGCGAATGCGAGTAGTGGACAGATTGACATAAATGAAGCAAAACAAATCGCGGTTTTAATTGGATCGTTTACAAATTTAACAATCCTTCTATAACAAAGCTGAAAGTTGCTTTGAAATGTTTAGAATAGATATCTATCGCATATTTAATAATTTCGCTATTTAGAATTCTGCTTTCATTACTTCGATGACTTATATTCATTAGATCATCTGTGAAATAAGTTGTCTAGTCGCACATGTATTTTTTATCAAGTAATTCGACGGGATAGTACACTTATAAGTTATACAATGTATATTTATCATCAGGATATCTCAGTCTTTGAGATCAACGATCACAACAGGTTATCAAACATCGAAATTGTTTACGATTTTTCTGACAGTCTGGCTGTGAGAAATGAAGTCCATAAGTGTTCATTTGCAGACATGTCTACAATTCCAGAATCTACTGAAAGTTGCAAGAAAAATATAAATATAAATTTGATTGTTGAAAAAACAAAGAGAAAGAGAGAGAGTGAGAAAAAGAAAGAAAGAGAGAGAGAGAGAGAGAGAGTTGCTATTAAAAAAAAGTATGTAATTTGCAACATGCAGCTGCATACTTTTTTTAAAAGCAATTATGTGTTTTCTTTACATCAATTGATTGGTCTTATTATTCTATGCATAAAAGTATTAAGGTAAGATTACCGAAAACTGAATGTTTTACACGATATTTTGTATTTTATGTCAAAATACTGTAAACTTCAAGCCTTATAACTCGAAAAGTACTTAATGAAAAATAACTTAATTATAGTGTTTTGAAAAGCTCTCGAGGTAAGCTACAAGAATATGTAATGAAAAATAGAGGATTCCATTTAAAAAATTCAAAGTGATTTTTATGTGACCTTGACGGTGCTATTCAAGGTCATACTAATATTATTATATAATGCGCCACTTAGAGCCCTACAACTCTTGTTCGAGTCATTTTCCGTGAAAGTGCGTTCTTTTTGAGATAATAGGGGGGGTCCCACACTTTTCGAATACCCTGTATATCTAACTCTGTCAAAAATTCGTTAAAAATAAAAAGACTAAAATATCTTCTTTTCTCTACAGATGGAAGCAACCTGAATTTACAAATAGAGTGATACAAAAATACAGCGTCGAATATTGGTTTGTCGAGAACCTGAATCGAACGATTCAAAGCATTGATATTATCTCAACTACGTTATTGCAACACAAAGTGTACGATGAAAAACCTGATACAATGTACTACTTCCAAGTACGAGCGCATAACAAAGTTGGTCCTGGTCCTTACACGAAAACCATCAACATGTCGACCACGCACGAGAATCCGGTACCTCTATTATTGGTGAACTCGTCGAGTGGTATGCAAGTATTGGATATGGATTTACAGATTGACTTTCCACTTAATGAATACAGAGCGATGGAATTCGCTTACTCGGCATTAGAACGTAAGATTTACTGGATCAATGATGAGTGGCAGCTTATGACAATAGACTTAAATACAAGCTCAATCAAAACAAAGCAAAATTACACAAAAATAGCTAATCTCGATGCTCCTGCGCATAATCTCTGCATCGATTGGGTAGCAAGAAATCTCTATTTGATACAAATTAGCAACCAGACCAGCAATATTATGAAGCTAGACATAACATTGTGGCAAATTGGCATAGTCAAATACGAAAATATCCTAAAGATAAATGGGCCCACACATTTAAATGTACTGCCGTCCATAGGGTACACACATTAAATTTTATTCAACTAAAGAAATTTACAACAATCAAAATAATTATACATTTAATTATAATAATGTTTTATAAGTAGAGAATAAAATATTTTCCAGATATTTGTATTGGATGGGACTAAATTCCGATAATGAAAATGTGATAATGCAACCGGATTTCAATGTGAGAAGGATGAAACCTTTTTTGAGAAGCAAATCTAATTGTTGCTCTTGTCGATACAAATTAGAACCATCCTCTTTACAGATTGACAACACAAATATAGATAAGCCGAAAATGTACTGGACATCGGAAAATCGCTTAATCGTAGCGGACATTTATGGTTGTAGGTGCAACCTGATTTTAAGCGCTGGAAACAATTCAATACTTTTCAATTATTTAACAATTGACAAGACAAACATTTACTTGCACAGTAACAGCGAACGACTAATCTATATTTTAGAAAAAAAGTATGCTCTACTCGAAAGCAAAGAAAACGCATTTAAATGTGTCCAGAAAGTAAATATGTTGTACACATCTGACACACATCGAGTTATAGCTTTTGGTAAATCTTTACAACCATATCCTCCGACGATATGTCTGATACCTCACATGAAAGATTATCATGTTGAAGTAACGATAACCGCGAACAGTATCGTCGTGAGGCTTCCGGAGCCGGTTTTCAACGACGGATGCAGAAAGTACAATTTAGCCATCACTATACGAGATATACCATCTCCGTGAGCTATTGTTTGAATAATGACCGTAACGAGTGTAAGGAATTTAACGTGCAGACGTACGAACGTCATTACGAAATACAGAATTTAATGCCGTCCACAGAGTACACGCTGAAACTGGCACTGAATAATTTCTACGTTGACAAGTTATCGATGGGCTTGTTATTCGGCTCGGATGTGATACTGACAACCCCGGGCAAGCTCAACGCCCCGGAATATGTGACGGTTCAAGTTCTAACGCCTACTCTGGCGGCAGTCTATTGGATGCCACCCAAGAATCTAAACTGCGTGGCAGTGAACTATGAGGTGCATTGGATGTCAGTTCTTTTTCCAAATAGCACGCAAAAAATAACTCATCAAGTGTCATGCAATATACAACTTTTCAATCAGATCAATCGTACGGTAGATGGCAAATTTTTCACGACAATCCAGCCGCTGCTGCCAGGACAAAAATACTTGGTATACGTGCGTGTGTATCCAGTCAACTTGAGCAATTTCTTTAATCACAGTTTTAGCAATAGCGTCTACATGTACTCAGAACCGAATAATTTGATTTTGAGCGGGGTTAGTACAAATGGTATGAATATCTCGTGGATTTCTAGCATCAATCTGACGATTCATTACATACTGGAATACAAAAATGTCACGATGCGGAAATGGCAAATTGCGAACAACATTGAGGTGGAAAATGACAAAGTAACATATTATATAGAAAATTTATTGCCGCGAACTCTATACAAATTCCGTTTGATCCTGAGGTACCCTGAATACAAGGAAGACTTTATATGGCCGTCTGATGAAATATTTACTTTTAAAACGCTTGGTAAGCAAATGAAGACATTATTTGTTTATATAATATTATATGTTATATTAAAAATGATTAAAAAATTTTCTTAAATTAAAAATAATAAAGTTTTAAGTAAAAGTACGTAGTAGGATAAAACGAAGAAATTTAAATTATACTCTTGTGTAACAAAGGTGATGTTCCGAGCGCTCCTGGGAAGCCTACAATAACCAGACTTTCAAATTTCATGTATCAGTTGAATTGGGAATCTGTGCAAGCTCACCATTCACAAATGATTTTGTATCGACTGGAGGGTTTAGTGGTAGAAAATAATTACACAAAAGACAATGAGACTCACAAAAACGAACATTGGAATTTATATTATAACGGTACAGACAGTTATTGGATAATTACGAGAGATATGGAGCAGAAATATCAATTTCGCGTGCGGGCTGAAAACGCTTATGGCTTTGGAGAATGGAGTGAATTAAGCGCAGTCATTGATTTAACACAATCAAACGAAATATTAATTACGCTATATCTACCATTAATATTATGCCTTGGAATTACCCTTGTATATGTTTGCTGCTTTTAGTGTTGTAAGTATATTTGATATAAATATCATACTTTAATTGCTAATTATTTCAGAATTATATATATATGTAACAGAATTATATGTGTATGTAATATATACCTATAATATGTATAGAAAAAAATTATATATATATACACATATATATATATATAATATATAGAAAGTTTCTGAAAAATTAGTTTACTTGTTGAAAATGAATTAAATTTTGCAATACATAATATTAGATAAGTGTATTATAATGTCATCTAACAGTATACCGACAACGCAAGAAAAGGAACGAAGTTCTGCCTCCGATAATGACCAACATCGAATCAGGAAATCTACACGAAATATTTTCTGGGAACATTCAACGCAACGCGTTATACGCTCCTAAGTTGCAATATCACTTGGATACATTTAAACTGATTATAATCGAAAAAAAACAAATTACTTTAAGAAAGTGTCTAGGCTCAGGCGCATTTGGAAAGGTAAAAACTAATTTCTTATTAGTTCCTTATATATTTCCTTAAAGACTTTTGTTAATTGTTTAATCAGAAAGTAAAAGTTTTCAAGTAAAGTTATTTTTTCACAAAAATAATTTCAAAAATCAAAATTTTACCTAAGAAGTTATATAATATATATATTTTTATATATAACGTGTACTTGTGTAATTTATAAAATATTTCGCAGGTATTTCAAGGAACCGTCGAAAATTTAGACAAGACGGGCACAACGCCTGTCGCCATAAAAGTGCTACGAAAAAATGCTTCCTCGCAAATGAAAAAGAAATTCTTGCAAGAGATCAAAATTATGAGCCAGTTTCACCATAAACATGTGCTAAGATTGTTGGGCACTTGCTTGGATGCGGATTCATCATTGATTATATTAGAATTAATGGAAGCTGGTGACTTACTGAAATATTTGAGAGAGAGAGAGAGTCGGACATTGCAACCGTCAGATTCGCACGCTCTACGTCTGCAAGACTTGCTCGCTATGTGCGAAGATGTTGCACGGGGTTGTTGCTATCTAGAAAAACAGCACTTTGTACATAGAGATCTTGCGTGTCGAAATTGCTTCATATCCGCGAGAAATCGCGAAAACCGTATTGTGAAAATCGGCGACTTCGGACTAGCTAGAGATATTTACACGAATGACTATTACCGCACAGTAAGTACAATTATCTAAAAGAAATAAATCTTTTTCTTATTTTTGCATTGTAATAATATTATTTTTGAAGCTAATTAGAAGGTGAAAAAAAAGAAACAATTTTTATTTGTATATGTATAGAGAAAGAGAGATAACTTTATCTGCACATAACGCTTACTTCAAAAATGGATGACTTCCGCAAAAAACTTTATAATTGCGCTGTGTTTTAGAAAAGAGAAGAAGTGTTCGTTCTACGCTGGATGGCATCCGAATCTTTGGTGGACGGAATATTTACATCAAAAAGCGATGTTTGGGCATTTGGGGTGCTAATGTGGGAAATTACGTCATTGGGTGAGCACCCCTATTCTACCAAAGATAATTTCGAAGTGTTGGAGTATGTGCATGAGGGGGGCAAGCTGCCGAAACCTCTCAATTGTCCACCGATGTTATACCAGTTGATGCAGCATTGCTGGAGTGCGCTGAACGATAGACCAAATTTCATACATTGTCTCGAAAATATCGTAACTCTGAGAGACAACATAGAAAACACGATTCTGAGCTCGGTGGATACTATCAGACATAAAGAGGTGAATCCATTGTATTTTTTTTATGTGTATATTATTGCATGGAACAATGAATTTTTGCATATCGATATAATATGAACTAAATGATATTGCAAAAATATTGTTTTTACTTTCGCTTATATTTAATATTATTTTAAATCATTTGATTTACTAATTACAACGTGATCACATTGTCGGATTATAATATAAGGTTAATTAATGTACATTGTAGAAATTGTAATATATTCAACATAGACATGAGAAAGACTAGAGCAAGTGGCAAGTCATAAATAATTAATGTTTCTCAACTTCTCTACTTTTCTATACTGCAAACGCTTCAGCTGATGTTTGTAAAAAAAAGCACGAGAATCATATGTGTGCGCTAGAGCTACGTCCGATCTTCGTAGAGCTACGTCCGATCTTCGTAGAGCTTTGCTAATCTAGACGGAATACGCGATAATTATGTATCTAATGCTAATAGATTTAATTAAGCTCGAGATTGTCGTTTTACGAATATATTTTTACTGAATGTTATAACGCGCATATACATCTCTCTGTCTTTTCCTTTTTCCAATTTTTAGTAACATGCATTTTTTTACTGTTTTAGATTCCGCCTTCTAGACAGATAAAAGATCTTGTCGGAAGCATAGCCTACTATACCTACGAATATTTAACCGCCAATGATGCTTCAAATGATGTTATAGAACCTTTGACGGAATCGCTTCCCTGAACGAGCAACTTTTGAAAGCTTCTGCCGACACTTGTAATCGATTTTACCATCGTTTGTCGAACCATCGATAGTTACATAGTTATATAGCCAACTACAATGATGTGATAATCTCTTATTTAATCATTTTTATACTATCATTACAATGTTCATCAATTCTTCTCTTTCTAATTATCAATCGAATAAGTCATGCCGTAAATTTTCTCACTTAACGTGTGCTCGATCAAGATTAGCCGGCGAGTAGACGACAGAGAAGCAGAAGGAAGAGAAGCAGGGTTAAAATTTTATTCCCGTTATAATTCATATAATATGTGGTTATCTATGAATGATTGTTTTTATGTACGCTTTACATTTGTATCATTTAAATTCTTTTCTATTTTTTTTGTATGCTTAAAACATTCACATTTGCTTTTCTTTTCATTCTCATTTTTTTGTAAGATAATAAGTTATTCTCAAATAAAAATTGTTCGGTTGTGTTTTTAATGTTCTAGCTATCTATTTTCCTTAGCTGCCCTACTTTCCTTAGGCAAGAATTTCACAGCGAAATTACATAGTATGACATTAGAGCAGGGTTACAGGTTTAATTAAGTATGAAGTATAATAAACAAAAAATGAAATGTATAAAAAAAAAAAAATTTTTTTAGTCGTGCAAAAATTCTATAAAAATGTTTAAGATAAGCCTAACGTTTTGAAAACATCTGCATAATTTAGCTGCATAACACTTTAACACATTTATGCTATATTCAGATATATATTAGAAATAGTTTTACATTTTTATATTCAGCAGTTTTATAATTTTATCATCCAAAAATCCATATAATCGATCATAAGAAAGAATCTTAAAAAGTAACATTCAAAGATAGAAACTCTCAATTTATACATATACACGCACGTATACGAACTCGACGTGTTGCAAAGAATCCATCGAGAGACATGTAGATTCATTGATTCGATTAGTGTATCTGCATCATTGAGAAAAGAACGCTTGGAACATTGATAGCTGTTAGTCACTAGTCGAGAATCGTGTGAAAGTCGATCAAGTACTACATCAGCAATACAAACATAAAAACAACGATACAAACATCTACAAGAGGAGAAAATTATTATGTTACGAATGTTGAAAACATTGTGTGTTTTATTAAAAGTGTTAATGCTGACGAAAGCGGCCATCGCGTTCTCATCGGAGGATCTGGAGGATGAAACTTCGGTCAGTCTCCAGAAAAAGTATTTTCATGTGCTTTGAACTAATAATAAACTTCACACACATAAGGTTTCTTTTTATAAAGACATTTGAATGTTATATACTACTAAAATAAAATAGGAAACACTTTTTATACTCTAAAAATTGAGCTATTTTCAAACCGCTGAAACTCGGCGAAAAATCATCGTAGACAAAAAATCAAAAAAATATTTTGAAGCTTAAAGTTTCAACTTTAACGCACCATCGGTGGTTTTTAAAAATTTTTTATCTTCCTTGTTCTGTGCATTAAAAAAGAACAAATTGTTTTGTTCCTTAAAATTACGTATTTTTGACACTGTACAGTTTATTGTAGTTTATGGAACCTGAGTTGAATTTTTAGAGAGAAATTTTTTTATCGTGCTGCAGAGTCAAAATAGAGAGTCAAAAATACGTAATTTTAAGGATCAAAACAATGTGTCCTTTTTTAAAGCACAGAACAAGGAAGATAAAAAAATTTTTAAAGCCACCCATAGCGCGTTAAAGTTGAAACTTCAAGCTTCAAAATGCATTTTTCATTTTTTGTCTACGATGATTCTTCGCTGAGTTTCAGCGGTTTGAAAATAGCCCAATTTTTAGGGTATAAAAAGTGTTTCCTATTTTTTTTGTGAGTAGTGTATATTGCAGATAATGAATTACTTGTGTAATTAAAACAGTATAATACGTAATTATAGAGTTTTGATACTATACAAAAATATATATAAAATTTATTAATTTTACGTCACACAATTAAAAATCGATGTTATATTTATAGCATAAAATTAAACTTAATTGAAACGGTATATTAAAACTTAAACATAATCCATGTTGTTGTAATTGTTGTATTTAAGAAAAAGAATTTTCAGCATTAATGATTCCGTTGAATCTGTTTATTGTCTGCTACATTCATAAACACATGTAAAACTTTTGCTTATTTACATGATTTTTCTGTAATTTCTAAAACATCTTTATTTCTCTAAATATCTATTTATATTTATTAATTAATTATATATTATTTAATAAATTAACTAATTAATAATTTTTTAACCGCTAGTCAAATAAATTCACATAGAGACATTCATACTACTCGACCAATACTAGCAAATAAATTAATTAAACGGGCGAAGTTTGAAGAATATTTTATCAGGGAGACGTATCTCTTGGTTTGAGATTACAAGATTCCCTTGATCATCCTCCAACAATCCCGTGAATAAAATATTCTTCAAACTTCGCCCGTTTAATTTATTTGCTAGTATTGGTCGAGTAGTATGAATGTCTCTATGTGAATTTATTTGACTAGCGGTTAAAAAATTATTAATAAGTTAATTTAATTCGCTCCTGGACCTAATTATGGAGCTAACACACAATATTAGAATTTACATCTTTCACCGTTGAGAGCCGGTAAAACGTTCTCAAATTATTGTTTACTAACATCTATTAAAAAGGCAAGATAAAAATATAGGATCGAAAGGGTCTGAATAGCTTAGATGGTTAAAGCAGTCGCCCGGCAAGCGAAAGACGCAGGTTCGATTCCTGCTTCAGCGACTTTTCGGACCTATATTTTTCTCGCCTATTTATTCAAGGGAATCTTGTAATCTCAAACCAAGAGATACGTCTCCCTGATAAAATATTCTTCAAACTTCGCCCGTTTAATTTATTTGCTAGTATTGGTCGAGTAGTATGAATGTCTCTATGTGAATTATTTAATAAAACTAATTTTTTAATAAAACTTATAGTAAATAATTTTTTATTTAACAAAATCGATGTAGAATCGAAATTTGAGTTAAAATAAGTTGTATGCGTAACAAAACGGTTACTAAATATCAAAGAAGAAGACCGGTATAGTGGAACTCAATCATTCTTAAGGCCAATAGTTCAATCAATAATATGCGCAATAGCTGTCACTTGCTATACATATGTATGTGTGAATTTATATCCTATTTATATCTCAGTGTATTGTATATGTCAAAATATGTATATATGTTAATCGGGATAAAAATCGAAAGTTTATGGCGTGCTCCCCAAAATTCGTTTATGTGAAAAAATATAACAATAAATTTAACAAGATTTTTAAGTACAGGAATTCTATGACCACGTATAAAATTTCTATAACCACGAAGAAAATGATAATATAAACATAATTATTGTTAAAATATAAACATTTATATAAACAGTTATAAACTTTTATTAGCCTTTATTAACCCATTCTTGCGTAACTTTCTCTTTGATATAAAAAAAATATTTATTTTTCTGAATATCTATTTATTTTTATTAACTTTTGTGTAAAACTTATAGTAAATTATTTTTTATTTAATGATATCAATATAGAAAATCAGAATTTTTTTATTAAAATAAATTTTATGCGTAACAAAACGGTTATTAAATAGAATTAGAAGAATCGTACAACAAATGCGAATTAGCCAATAATTGACCTCAATCAACGAGCAATAATTGATCAACAATATCCGTTACGAATAGTTGTCACTTGCTATATGTTTGAATTTATATGCTATTTAACACTCAATTTATACAATATATATCGTATGTACATATGTATATGTTATGTAGGTATATTTTTTCATCGGCATAAAAATCGAAAGTTTATGGCATCGTATTTTCCAAAATTCGTTTGTGTTAAAAAATATAACAATAAAACAAGTAATTTAACAAGATTTTTAAATATAGAAATTCATAAAATTTTTGTAACATGAACAAAATAATAATAAAAACATATTTATTGTTGAAATATAAACATTGTTAAAACTGTTAGTGGTAACAAACGCACTCGTGAAAAAAAGTCGAGTTAACATCGCTTACTTGAATACATTAATTAATTAATTTTTAATAAAACTTATAGTAAATAATTTTCTATTTAACATAATTAATGTAGAAAATCAGAATTTATGAGTTAAAATAAGTTGTATGCGTAACAGAACAGCTACTAAATATCGAAGAAGAAGATCGCTACAGTGGAACTTCGAATTGACTTTCAATCAGTCTTAAGGCCAATAGTTTAATCAACAATATGCGCAATAGCTGTCATTTGCTATATGTGCGATATTTATGTTTCATGTATATATACAGGGTGTTCGATTTAATCTGTCCACGCCGATATCTCGGAAACTATCAAAGCTAGACGAAAAATTCAAAAAGCCCCTTCAATGGGATTACTATGAGATGATTTCTAGTATGATGGAATCGTACCCTTCTGCATTGGATTTCGGAGGGGAGGGTTTGTCGAATTTTTCAAATGGAAACCCCCTAAAAGAATAACATCAATCGATAGGACTCGAAAAGACGAATCCAATTACCTATGATATAAAGGGTCTATCTTCAATATTACACCCGCAACGAATTTTTGAAAATCGTGGAGGGTATTTTCAAAAATTCGTTGGACAGATTAAATCAAACACCCTATATATATGTCAAAATATGTTCATCTGTTCATCGGGATAAAAATCGAAAGTTTATGGCATCGTGCTCCACAAAATTCGTTTATACCAAAAATATAACAATAAATAAATAAATTTAACATAATTTTTAAGTACAGGAATTCATAAAATTTTTATGACACAAAGAAAATGGAAATAAAAACATATTTATTGTTGAAATTTAAACACTGAGAAAAAACTGTCAGTGACAATAAACACATTCGTGAAAAAAAGATTCGAGTCAACATCGCTTACTTGAATGCATTAATTAATTAATCTGAAACTAATATAAAAACCGACTTATTAGACAAAACTGCTCCAACAATCGAAAAGAGCCAAACTTTCCATGACTTATTTGCTAAAAGAGAGTTCTAAATTTTTATTAACCTTTATTAACCCATTCTTGCGTAACTTACTCTTTGACGTAAGAAAAATATTTGATATACAAGAAGATATCTCGATCAAAAACACGATAAAAACAGATTTTATAAATAGTGATTTGCACAATATTTAATACATTACACAATAATACATCTACATGTTTGTAGTTGTAAATTATAAATGTAAAATATATATTAGAATATCGAGCAGATGTTAAAGAAACAACAAATTTTATAGTAATTTTATTTACCTCTATATATGCCATTTATAACTAAAAGTATCAAAAACAGCCACTTATTTCAACAACTGGTAGCTTTTATATTTTTGAAATAATTTGTTAAATACATAATATGTTGAATACACAGTAACACAAATACGAGTAATGGACAAATCGACGTAAATGAAGCAAAACAATTTCCGCGATTTTAACTGAATTATTTACAAATTTAACGCGATCCATTTTTAACAAAGCTGAAAGTTGCTTTTGAAATGCTAAGAATAGATATCTATTGCATATTTATTAATTTCGCTATTTAGAACTCTGCTTTCATTACTTCGACGACTCACATTCATTAGATCTGTGAAATAACTTCTAGTCGCACATGTATTTTTCATCGAGTAATTCGACGTGATAGTACACTTACAAGTTATACAATGTATATTTATTAATAGGATATCGCAGCCTTCGAGATCAACGATGACACCATGTCATCAAACATCCAATATGTCCAGAATGATTCTGACAGTGTGACTATGAGAAAAGAAGTCGGTAAGTGTTTAATTGCAGTCATGTCTACAATTCCAGAATCAACGGATAAGTTGCAAGAAAATGTATGTATAAAACATTATCAAAATAAAATAAAATTACAAAAAATTATTAAAATAATATAACTTTGCAAATTCAAGGAAATGAAAATTAAATCTAAAGAAATATCTCTCAACAACAAGAAGAATATAAATATAAATTTCATTCTCGAGAAAAGAAAAAGAAAGAGAGAGAGTGAGAGAGAGAGAGAGAGAGAGAGAGAGAGAGAGAGAGAGAGAGAGAGAGTGAGTGAGTGAGAAAAAGAGAGAGACTGAGAGAGAAAAAGAGAGATATACATATATATATACATCATGGATGTAAGAATAACTGGATGGAGTGTATCAGAGGGGAAGTGAAGCCGGAGACGTGGGACGAAAATTGCCAACCAAGATGGTGGCACGTTGAACAAAGCGAGCAAGATGATATTGTAATCTCTCTCTAATCTCTTCCATCCTCTTCTTTCATATGGCTATATTGCCAACTTCTCAGGCTTCACCCCCCTCGCCCGAGAAAGTACCTTACACTCCATCCAGTTATTCCTACATCCATGATATACATATATATGCGCGCGGACATCGTACGCGAAACAGTTTAATAAAAAGTCAATTATGTTTCTACGTCTCAAAAACACAAAGACACTATTTGATATTATTTGATTATTTGAAAAATTATTATTGTCTACGCGCGCGTTAATTTTTATACTTTATAATTTATGTTTATTTTTTATTCCCCTTTTTATTTAGAAATTTCTGATATCTGAACTTATTTATCATGAGATATACTATTTTATTTATTAACAATTTACATATAAAATATTGTCCTATTTTATTCTTTCTCAAATACTGAAATCAGAATTCTTATATATAATTATATATGTCAATATGTGAGATTTTGAAATTTCCAGTAAGTTTTATCTATATATATTCTCGATTTATGTGTATAATTATGTAAGATCTTAAAATCTCTAGAAAGCATTCCAAGTGAACCAACATTTCCCAGGGCATTCGTGGAGTTCGTCAAAAGTGTAGATGAGAAGAACAATATTTCTGTGACATTCAGGTAAAGAATCTAAATTCTTAACTCGTATTCCTTTATTCTTTTAAGTTTAACGACATACATACAATACATACATGCATTCATACATACATATGTCAGAAATTTGCTAAAATTAAAAAGACTAAAATAACTTATTTTCTTTACAGATGGAAGCAACCTGAATTTACAAATGGAGTGATACAAAAATACACGGTTGAGTATTGGTTCATTAAGAATTCAACGACTGAAAAGACGATTGAAATCGATAACCAAACTACGATATTACAATTCGAGGTGTATGATTTAGAACCTGATACATTGTACTACTTCCAAGTACGAGCGCATAATAAAGATGGTGCTAGCAATTACACGAATATCAATGTGTCGACCACGCACGAGAATCCGGTACCTCTATTATTGGTCAATTTGTCGAGTGGTATGATAGTATGGGATATGGATTTACAGAAGGAATTTCCACTTAATGAATACAGAGCGATGGAATTCGCTTACTCGGCATTAGAACGTAAGATTTACTGGATCAACGATGAGAGGGAGCTTATGACAACGGACTTAAATACAAGCTCAATCAAAACGAAGCAAAATTACACAAAAATAGCTAATCTCGATGCTACTGCGCATAATCTCTGCATCGATTGGGTAACAAGAAATCTTTATTGGATGCAAATTAACAACCAGACCAGCAACATTATGAAGCTAGACCTAACATTGTGGCAACAAATTGGCACAGTCGAAAAACATATTGTTTTAGAGAAAATAAATGGGCCTAAATTTTTAAATATACGGCCGTCTACAGGGTACACACACTAAATTTCATCCAACTAAAAAATTACCAACAATCAAAATAATTGTACATTTAATTATAATAATGTTTTATAAGTAGAGAATAAAATATGCATATTTTCCAGATATTTGTATTGGATGGGATTAAATTCCGATAAAAAATATGTGATAATGCAATGGAATGGGAGAACGATGAAGCATTTTTTGAGCAAATCTAACTCAAGTACATGCTTTTGTCCAAATAATTTAGAACCATCCTCTTTACAGATTGACAACACGAATATTGACAAGCCGCTCATATACTGGACATCGAAAGATAGCTTAATTGTAGCGGACATTTATGGTTGTACTTGCAAGCTGATTTTTAGCGCTGGAGACAATAAAATACTTTTCAATTATTTAACAATTGACAAGACAAACATTTACTTGCACAGTAACAGCGAACGGCTAATCTATATTTTAGAAAAAAAGTATGCTCAACTCGAAAGCAAAGGAAACGCATCCAAAAAACGTGTCCAAAAAGTAAATATGTCGTACACATCTGACACACATCGAGTTTTAGCTTTTGGTAAATCTTTACAACAGTTTCCCTCGCCGTCATGTCTGATACCTGACATAGAAAATGAATATCAAGTTAAAAGCGAGACAATAACCGCGAACAGTATCAACGTGAACCTTCCAAAGCCGGTTCCCAATAGCGGATGCGAAAAGTACTACTTAGCCACCACTATATACACCATCTCCGTGAGCCATCGTTTGAATAATGACCGTAATAAATCTGACGAATTCGAGACGTGCGAGCAGAATTACACAATACCGAATTTGACACCGTCCACCAATTACACGCTGAAGCTAGCACTGACCAATTTCTACAATTTATTAATATTTAACAATTCATTAAAATTTGACGAGGGTGTGATACTGACAACAGAATCTGAGGAAATATCAACGTGGCGATATGTATTAATATTATGCCTTGTCGTTACCCTTCTAATAACTTTTTTGCACCTTTATCAATGTAAGTATATTTGATATAAATTTTGCACTTTAATTGCAAAAATTTTATTTCAGTTTTATATATATATATATATTATAAAGAGCTTCTGAAAAATCAGTATACTTGTTGAAAATGATTTTAATTTTTCAATGCACGTAATATTAGATAAGTGATTACGTTATTTAACAGCATATCGACAACACAAAAAAAACGAACCATTCCTGTCTTCGATAATACCCGAATACATCGAATTATTGAGTCCAGACTATAAAACTTGGGAGTATAACCCATTGTACTTTACGTTGCCATGTGAGGACGAATGTCGCAGAATCAAAAAAGAGGAAATTAAACGAGGAAAGTTTCGAGGCAAAGGCTCATTTGGAGAGGTAAAAATTAACTTCCTATTAGTTAGTTCCTTATATATCCTTGAAAACTTTCGTTAATTTTTTAATCAGAAAATTTTAAGGTGGACATTTTTTAATAAAAATAATTTTCAAAAAAAAAATTTCATAAGAAGTTATATGATATATGTATTTTTAACGTGTACTTTGTCGACTTGTGTAAATTATAAAATATTTCGCAGGTATATGAAGGAACCGTCAAGAATTTAGATGGGTCGGGCACAATGCCTGTCGCTATAAAAATGATACGAAAAAATGCTTCCTGGCAAGAGGAAAAGGACTTCTTGCAAGAGATCAAGATTATGAGCCAGTTTCGCCATAAACATGTGCTAAGATTGTTGGGTATCTGCATGGATGCGAATTCACCGTGGCTCATACTGGAATTAATGGAAGATGACTTACTGAAATATTTGAAAGACAGTCGGACATTGCAACCATCAGATTCGCACGCTCTGCGTCTGCAAGACTTGCTTGCCATGTGCGAAGATGTTGCGCGGGGTTGTCGTTATCTAGAAAAACAGCACTTTGTACATAGAGATCTCGCGTGTCGAAATTGCTTAATATCCTCGAGAAATCGCGAAAACCGTATCGTGAAAATCAGCGACTTCGGACTAACTAGAGATATTTACAAGAATGACTATTATCGTATGGTAAGTACAATTATTAAAAACAGATAAATCTTTTTTCTTCTATTTTTGCATTGTAATAATATTATACATTTTTAAGCTGATTAAAATGTAAAAAAAAAACAATTTTTATTTGTATATGTATAGAAGAAGAGAGGTAACTTTTACACATAACGCTTGCTTCAAAAATGGACAACTTCGATAAAAGACTAATTGCGCTAAAATTGTGTTTTAGAAAGGAGAGGGCAAAGTTCCTGTTCGCTGGATGGCACCGGAATCTTTGATAGACCGAAAATTTACTTCACAAAGCGATGTTTGGGCATTTGGGGTGGTAATGTGGGAAATTACGTCATTGGGAGAATACCCCTATTCTGTCAAAAGTAATTCGGAAGTAAAGGAGTATGTGTGTGAGGGGGGCAAGTTGCCGAAACCTCGCAACTGTCCGCCGATGTTGTACCAGCTGATGCTGCATTGCTGGAGTGCGGAGAATGATAGACCGAAATTCAGACATTGTGTGGAAGATATCGTAGCCTTGAAAGACAACACACAAGACGCGATACTGAGCTCAGTGGATATTATGAGACGTGAAGAGGTGAATCAATATTAGTACTTTTTATGTGTATATTACTTTATTGCATAAAGAGCAAGAAATTTTAGCAAATCTATATATAATATCAATTAAAAATTATTGCTTTTACTTTCGCTCATTTTATAATACATTTAATATTATTTTAAATTATTTGTTTTACTAATATTACAATGTGATTACAATGTGGTCAGATTATAATATAAAGTTGATATATACTGGTCAAAAAAATTATCGCAACACTCAATTAATATCAAAATTTCGCATAAATTCAAATAAGCATATCTCCGCGAAAAATTGTCGTACTTGAAAAAATTTTTTTTTATTTTAAAGGGTAAAATTTTTACTTTAAGGAACTTTCATTCTATTTTGATTTTATCCTCTCCCCCTCCCTCTATCTCTCTAAAAGTAAGGACGTGTTTCTTCTCCAAAAAATTGCATAGTTTGACAAACTCTACGGGGTGGAATAAATTGTTTTCGCAAATGTCATCATAACTATCATAAAATATGGACTTTTCCGTGTAAATTAAAAAAAATTGAAGACCGTACGATTTTTTTTCGCGGAGTTACGGCGTATCAAAATTACCTATGCATTTTTGTGCATTCAATTACCGCTAACATGAGCACGTCGATGAGCCACAGACAACATTGGCACTCGAGCACGAACCCGAGAACTTAAGTCTCTTTCGTGCAAACGATTCCTGATCGTTTGATCGTTTATTCGTCTGTGAGGGAGAACGTCATTTGCAATTTGGTCGCGCAATCATTAACGGATTTTGTATTGCCTCATTGACGATGAGACGATCTTCTCGAGCTGATGTTACTCATCTTCGACCTTGTCTTCTCCTTTGACGAAATCTGCCTGTGTCTTGATAACGAGCCCAAAATCAGTGTGCGCAAATCATTGCTCTTTTGGAAGAAGGAGTGAGTCAGATACATGTTGCAAGAAGAATGGGTGTACATCGGTTCTCCATCTCTCGAGTTTGGGCTCGTTATCAAGAAACAGACAGATTTCGTCGGAGGAGAGTACAAGGTTGAAGACGAGTAATATCAGCTCGAGAAGATCGTCTCATCGTCAACGAGGCAATACGAAAACCGTTAATGATAGCGCGACAAATTGCAAATAACGTTCTCCCGCACAGACGAATAAGCGATCAAACGATCAGGATTCGTTTGCACGAAAGAGACTTAAGTTTGCGGTTCGTGCTCGAGTGCCAATGTTTTCTGTTGCTCATCGACGTGTTGGCGGTAAAACTATGCAAAAAATTGCATAGTTTGACGAACTCTACGGGGTGGAGTAAATTTTTTTCGCAAATATCATCATAACTATCATAAAATATAGACTTTTCCTTGCAAATTAAAAAAAAATGAAGACCGTACGATTTTTTTTCGCGGAGTTACGGCGTATCAAAGTTATCTATGCACAAAAATGTATAGGTAACTTTGATACGCCGTAACTCCGCGAAAAAAAATCGTACGGTATTCATTTTTTTTTCAATTTGCAAGGAAAAGTCCATATTTTATAAATAAACAAAATAAAGACTCTAGAAATGATAATAATAAAATAAACGGCTAATAAGAGCCAGACCGCATAGGTAAAGGCGCGAATAAACACAATTGTTTAGATTAAACTATCCTTTATTATATAATTAGACGTTTCGTTTCCATATTTTATGATAGTTATGATGATATTTGCGAAAAAAATTTATTCCACCCCGTAGAGTTCGTCAAACTATGCAATTTTTTGGAGAGAAAACACATCCTTACTTTTAAAGAGATAGAGAAAGGGGGAGTGGATAAAATCAAAATCGAATGAAAGTTCCTTAAAGTAGAGGCTTTATCATTTAAAATGAAAAAAAAATTTTCAAATACGACAATTTTTCGCGAAGATATACTTATTTGAATTTATGCGAAATTTTGATATTAATTGAGTGTTGCGATAATTTTTTTGGCCAGTGTATAATGTAGAAATATTGTAATATATTTCTTTAACACACAGATATGAGAGAGATTACAGCAAGTGGCAAGTTATAAATAATTTATATTTAAGTATTTTAGGAGAAGAAAATCTTTCGCAAATTAAATGTCAGAGATGCAAATTGATAGCATGTGCTTATTTTTCAATTATAACTTAATTTTCTATTGTGCGAAATACGCATTTTTTTATATGATTATGTAACTCGATATCGTCAGATTATGTAATAATAAAATTTGTATATTACAACTTTAGCTTAAATTTTTCACATTTTTATATACGCGATTAATTCTTCAATGTATAGGAATATTGTTACATATCTGTAATCATCAATAACTGCCACTATGTATCAGCAATCGCAAATCAAGTGACGATTTTTGTCGTACTTCCGAAATACGTAGCCGCGCGTAAGAGGAATATCTGAGTCTGCAGTTAATAGGCGAGAGACGTTTGTATGAATGGGCACTTTTGGGCAAGTAGGGCATGCAAGACACAGAGTGTTTGGGTTAAGAGAAAAGAAATAGAGCGTGCTTATCGTGCATCGTCTTCAACTACCTCACGGAATTTACCTTCTTTTCTTGCTTTTTTTCGCTTATTACTACCCTTCTTTCTAATCTTTCCCGTTTTTTTTCTCTTCTCCCCGTTTACCTCTCAATTTCCTGCAAACACCTCAGCTGACGTTTGCGATAAAAAGCACGAGGATTCCTGTATTGCGAGACCGTATGTGTGCGCTCGAGCTTCGTCTAATCTTCGTCGAGCTTTGCTAATATAGATGGAATACGCGATCATGGAATATGCGCATTATGTATTGTTGAAAAATGACTCATTGTCAGCCAACAGATCTAATTAAACTTGAGATTATCGCTTTACGAGAATATTTTTACTTAATGTTATAGTACGCATATTCTCCTCTCCCTTTCTCTCTCTCACTCTTTCTCTCTATCTTTCTCTCTATTTTTTTTAATACTTAATAAAATCCATAATTTTCTGTCTTAGGTTCCGCCTTCTGATAGAATACAGATAGAAGTTATCGGAAGCACAAGCAACTCTACCTTAAGATTTTGTACCGCCAATAGTGTTATGGAATCAGTTATGTAATCGCTTCCTTGAATGAGCAATTTTTAAAAGCGTCTGCCAACATTTATAATCAATTTTATCATCGTTTGTCGAACCATCGATAGTTAAATAGTTACATAGTTACATAGTTATATAGCTAATTACGATAATGTGAGAATCACTTTAATCATTTCTTTATACTACCATTACAATATTTATCTAATTTCTTCTCTTTCTAATTAACAATCGAATAAGTCATGCCGTAAATTTTTTCATTTAACGTGTGCTCGATCAAGATTAGCCGGCGAGTAAACGACAGAGAAACAGAAGGAGAAGAAGCAGGGTTAAAGATAGACATTTTACGAAAATTTTATTCCGGTCATAATTCATATAATGTGTGTAGTGAATCTATAAATGGTCGTTCTTATGTACGCTATACATTTGTGTCATTTAAATTTTTTCTGTGAAAGACTAGAGCAAGTGGCAAGTCATAAATAATTTATGTTTCTCAACTTCTCTATTTCTCTATATTGCAAACGCTTCAGCTGATGTTTTCGAGAGCGCCGAAAGTCTGGGCCTATAGGAATTTCCAAGTAAGAAAGATTAGGGCATAACACCTGTTACGGAAAATCATTGCAATTCAGAACGGAAAGGAAAAGAAACGGTCCAATTATACAGTATAGTAATGCTTTACTTTACCAGAAATACCGCACAATTTTTAAAAATATGTAATATTCATAATAAAAATATAATTTGTATAATGTTGATTACATTCAACATTATAAATTATGTCATTTATACTGTACATTCTTCCTACAAAAGATTTCCGAAGAAATCGACGCGCTACGCTACTTGGTCGGGCCAGTGATGCGCTATGTTACTTGGTCTGGCTAGTGACGCGCTACGCTACTTGGTCGAGCCAGTGACGCGAGCACACGGCGCGGCGTCTCATTTACTACAAAATAGTTATTTTAATCTGCACAAGTAGTGTTATTTTGAACCACAAAAAATATTTTACGAATTATTCTAATATTGTGTAAAACATATGCTACAAAAATAATGATATCAAAAAATTGCGCCAACTGAAAATAAAAACTTATACATATATCCTGAAAAGATTAATAAAAAAAAGAGATAATACAAAACAGAAAACAAAAATTAAAAATTAATAGAAAAATTAAAAATTAGAAATTAAAACAAAACTTAACAATTTATACAAAAATTAAAAATTAATACAAATATAAACAATTAAAAAACTTTTTAATTAAAAAACTTGGCGCTGCTAAATTTCAAAGTATTATACATATTAAACCAACAAATAAATTTAATTTAGATCTAAATTAAATTTAGAACTATATTTAATTTAGTTACATCATTAACTGCAATGTAAATATATTAAAAAATACGTTGATTTTAGCATATTGTTTAGTTTAACAGCGCCAAGTTTTTTTTAATAGAGAAAGATATAAATATATTCCATATGTTTATAATAAGATGTGTGTGTGTGTATGTGTGTGTGTGTGTGTGTGTGTGTGTACTGTAATAATTTCTTAAGATTTAAACTTTTAACTATGTACTTGTATTTTTATTAACCCGGTGGGGCCCTGTAGTCTTTTTTGGGTTAAAAGTTAAAAGTTTAAATCAAAAGAAATTGTTACAGTACACACACACATCTTATTATAAACATATAGAATATTTTTACAATCATATCTCTCATTTATAAAATAAATAAACATCTTATTTTAAAAGTAGTTTACGCTATGCATAATCACATTTTATTTAAAAATATTCTACATGTTTTTATGATGATCACATTTTATTTAAAAATATCAAGAGACGCGGTAGCGTCTCGCTAAGTATATCTTTCGTTTCTTTTCAATATTTTACTAACAGACGCTACTGCGTATCATTTACCGGAACGAGGACGTTTTCACGAAAATAATTAAAAATGAATTGAAATATCTCGTACTCGGATCATCTTTTCGAGAAAATGAACACATCAATCGAAAACATGGATTTTTCCGAATGTAATGATACCATAATGACACTGGTAGATACATTGGATGTAAAGATCTTAATATCATTCATGCATTTTTCTGCCGAAAATGTGTTATTTAGATACGTCGTCGGACTTGTCCAGGTTCACAGATACACCGCTAGATGGCGCCACTGTCGCAAACCGACATTTTTTCCAGGTTCACTAATACACCGCTAGATGGCGCCACTGTCGCAAGACCCATAATTTTTTTCTATTGTGTGCGTGCGCACGTTCCGCTTCCTCTTTCTCTCCCGGTCTCTCTCTCTCTCTTTTTCTCTCTCTCGCTCTTTCACTCTCCCGCTCTCTCTCTCTCTCTCTCTCTCTCTCTCTCTCTCTCTCTCTCTCTCTCACGCTTTTTCTCTCTCTCCCTTCCGCTTTTTCTCACTTTCTCGCTTTCTCTCTGTCTTCCTCCCGCTTTTTCTCTCATTCCCGCTTTCTCTCTCTCTCCGCTTTCTCTTAATCTCTCCCGCTTTCTCTTTTTCTCTACCGCTTTCTCTCTCTTTCTTTCTTTTGCTTCTCTTTTTCTCCCATCTTCTCTCTCTTTCCCTCCCGCTTCTTCTCTCTCTCCCTCCCGCTTTTTCTCTCCCTCTTCCGCTTTCTTTCTACCTCCCTCCCGCTTTCTCTCTCTCTCGTTTTCTCTTTCGCTCCCTCCCGCTTTTTCTCACTCTCTTCCGCTTTCTCTTCTTTTCTACCGTTTTCTCTCTCTTTCTTTCTCCCGCTTTCTCTCCTCTCACTTTCTTTCTCTCTCCCTCCCGCTATTTTTCTTTTTCCCGCTTTTTCTCTTTTTCCCTCCCGCTTTTTCTCTCTCTCTCCCGCTTCCTTTCTCTCTCTCTCCCGCTTTCTCTCACTCTCTCCCGCTTTCTCTTCTTTTCTACCGCTTTCTCTCTCTTTCTTTCTCCCGCTTTCTTTCCTCTCACTTTCTTTCTCTCTTCATCCCGCTATTCTTCTCTCTCCCGCTTTTTCTCTTTCTCTCTCCCGCTTCCTCTCACTCTCTCCCTCCCGCTTTCTCTCTCTCTCCCTCCCGCTTTCTTTCTCTCTCCCGCTTTCTCTCTCTCCCGCCTTCTTTCTTTCCCGCTTTCTTTCTCTCCCCCGCTTTCTCTCTCTCTTCCGCTTTCTCTCTCTTATTCTCTCTTTCTCTCTCTCTCTTTCTCTTTCTCTCTCTTTCTCTCTCTCTCTTAGTACGCATAATCCGCATCTATTCCATACCTATTCCATACCTATTCCGCATCTATTCCGCATCAATCCCGTAACCTTTCCGCAACCATTTCGCATCTATTCCGCAACATTCCGCATCCTTTCTGCACCTATTCCGCATATATTCTACATCCCTCCGCATCCATCCCGCACCTATTCCGCACCTATCGGCACCTAATCTGCACACATTCCGCATCTATTCCGAACCAATTCCGCATCCACTCCGCATCTAATCCGCATCCACTCCGCATCTATTCCGCATACATTCCGCATACATTCCGCATCTATTCCACATCTTTCCGCATCTTTCCGCATTCATTCCGCATCAATTCTGCATCCATTCCACATCCGTTCTGCACCTATTCCGCACCTAATCCGCATACATTCCGCATCTATTCCAAACCAATTCCGCATTCATTCCGCATCTATTCCGCATTCATTGCGCATCTTTCGGCATTTATTCCGCATCTATTCCGCATCAATTCCGCATCTATTCCGCATCTTTTCGCACTCATTCCGCGTCCATTCCGCATCTATTCCGCACCAATTCCGCATCTATTCCGCTTTAATTCTGCATCTATTCCGCATACATTCCGCATACATTCCGCATCTATTCCGCATCTTTCAGCATTCATTCCGCATCAATTCTGCATCCATTCCACATCCGTTCCGCATCCATTCCGCATCTATTCCGCACCAATTCCGCATCTATTCCGCATTCATTCCGCGTCCATTCTGCATTCATTCCGCATCCGTTCTGCACCTATTACGCACCTAATCCGCATACATTCCGCATCTATTCCGCAATCATTGCGCATCTTTCGACATTCATTTTGCATCCATTCCGCATCTATTCCGCATCAATTCCGTATCTATTCCGCAACCACTCCGCATTAACATTGCATCCATTCCGCATTTTTCCGCATTTATTCCGCATCCATTCCGCATCTATTCCGCATCCATTACGCAATAATTTCGCATCCATTCCGCATCTTTCTGCATTCATCCCGCATTCATTCTCCATCCATTCCGAAACTTTCCGCATCTATTCCGCATCTTTCTGCATCCATTCCGCATCCATTCTTCATCCGTTCCACACCTATTCCAAACCTAATCCGCATACATTCCGCATCAATTCCGCATCCATTCCGCATCCATTCCACATCCATTCCGCATCTATTCCGCACCAATTCTCTCTCTCTCCTCCGCGCTCTCTCTCTCTCTCTCTCTCTCTCTCTCTCTCTCTCTCTCTCTCTCTCTCTCTCTCTCTCTCCTCCGCTCTCTACCTCTCTCCCTCTCTCTTCCGCTTTCCCCCCTCTATCTCTCCCCTCCGCTCTCTCTCTCACGCTTACTCCCCCCGTCTCTCTCCGGCTCACTCTCTCCACCGCTCTCTCTCTCTCCCGCTTTCTCCCCCCTCACTCTCTCTCCCGCTCTCTCTTTCTCTCTCTCTCTCTCTCCTCCGCTCTCTCTCTTTCTCTCTCTCTCTCTCTCCTTCGCTCTCTCTCTCTCCTCCGCTCTCTCTCTTTCTCTCTCTGTCTCCTCCGCTCTCTCTCTCTCTCTTGCTTTCTCCCCCCTCACTCTCTCTTCCGCTCTCTCATTCTCTCTCTCTCTCTTCTCCGCTCTTTCTTTCTCTTCTCCGCTCTCTCTTTCTCTTCTCCGCTCTCTCTCTCTTCTCCGCTCTCTCTCTCTCTCCCTCTCTCTCTCTCTCCCTCCCTCTCCCGCTTTCCCCCTCTCTCTCTCTCCCCTCCGCTCTCTTTCTCCCGCTTTCTCCCCCCTCTCTCTCCCGCTCTCTCTCTCTCTCTCCTCCGCTCTCTCTCCCGCTTTCTCCCCCCTCTCTCTCTCCTCCACTCTCTCTCTCTCTCCCGCTCTCTCTCTCTCTCTCTCTCTCTCTCTCTCTCTCTCTCTCTCTCTCTCTCTCTCTCTCTCTCTCTCTCTCTCCGCTCTCTCTTTCTCTTCTCCGCTCTCTCTCTCTCTTTTTCTCTTTTCCGCTCTTTCTCTCTCTCTCCTCCGCTCTCTCTCTCTCCCGCTTTCTCCCCCCTCTCTCTCTCCCGCTCTCTCTCTCTCTCCCGCTTTCTCCTTCCTCTTTCTCTCTCTCTCTCTCTCCTCCGCTCTCTCTCTCCCGCTTTCTCCCCCCTCACTCTCTCACCGCTTTCTCTTTCTCTCTCTCTCTCTCTTTTCTCCGCTCTCTCTCTCTCTCTCCCTCTCTCTTCCAATCAAGAAGCAGAACAAAATTGACGCGAAAAATGAAGGAATTCATATGCGAATAGTGAAGAGAATAGTTAAAGAGAAAAGAAATGATAAAAATCAATCCGGAAGAAAAGAAAAAGAAGGTATCGTAATAATGGAAGCTGATGAAGAGACTCATGAAGTAATGCTGAGCAAAGGAAAACTGAATGTAGGATGGAGAAAGTGTCCTGCATTCAATCACATTGACATTAAAAGATGTTTTAAATGCTGGGGTTATTATCATATTGCAAAGAATTGTACGCGTAATGAAACATGTCACAAATGTGCAGGAAATCATAATGTGAATGAATGTACAGCGACAAAGAAAAGATGTATAAATTGTATGTTTAAGATTCAAACATACAACTTGAAAATAAATGATGAACATGACGCACTTGATCCGGAATGCCCGACTTTCAAGAGAGCGATACAGGAGGAGAAGAGGAGAGTCGGCTGGGAGGATGCTAAATAGCAACTACAGAAGGAAACAGAACTGATACTATATACAAATGCGCAAAGTTTGATGGCGCATAAAGACGAGATACAGCATCAGATTATGAAGAAAATGAACCCTGCGTTCATCGCGTTATCAGAAACCAGAGTGACTGTAGAAATTGAAGACTGTGAAGTGAACGTACCGGGATATAGTATGATTAGATGTGATGCTGAGAATAGAAATACAGGAGGGGTTGTTTTATATGTAAGGGATTATATTAAATATGAGATAGTATTAGTAAAGAAGTTAGAATTGAATTGTTGGTGTGCTGCGATTGAAGTGAAAGATAATTTGTATAGAGGAGTAATAATGGTAATATATCATTCACCGAGTGCATCGCACGGTGATTTCGTAAGATTTCTGGAGGATATAGTAGAAGAATTAATAATACGAGGAGAATGTATAGTAATAGGAGACTTTAATATAGATATTATGTTAGATTCGTTTTATACAAGGAAGTTGCAGACGACAATGTTAAGTTTAGGCATGAAACAATATGTAAATAAACCGACGAGAATTACGAAAGACAGTAAAACAATCATAGATTTAATTTACGCTAATAATAAAATAGTAGTGCAGGTAATTCATGAACCTAAAATAACAGACCATGCGTGGTTAAAAGTTGAACTTAATGCGAGTAAAATTGATAATAAATACAGAGAATTTAGTGCTAGGAATTTTAAAGAATTTAATGTAGATGAATTTATTAAATTAGTGGAAAATAATTTAGAACAAAGCCAAGATATGAATGTCAGTGTGAGGACAAAGAAACTTGTTGATAATATAGTAGATGCATTGGACACTACAGCGCCTAAGAAAAAATTTAGAATTCCAAAAATATGGGAAGGAAAAAAATGGTTTTCGGATGAAATAAGAGAAGCAGCGGCTAAAAGGGATGAGGCGTACAGTAAAGCGTTGTATCACGATATGGACGAAAATTGGTTACAGTTTAAAATCGAAAGAAATGCAGTGGTCAAACTAATCAGGACAAAAAAGAAAGAATATTATGAAAATATGATAGATCATAACAAGGGAAATCCGACATCTATGTGGAAAACCCTGAAAGAAATAATAAGAGGCGAACCAACGGGTACAAAGGCAATAGAGAATATAGATTTTGAAATATTAAATAATACTGAAGGGTGCAATATAGCTGATAAATTTAATTTATATTATATACAGAGTATTGATAGCATAGTAAAATTTATAAATAGTGGTAACTTGGGAAGTCCAGGTAAAAGAATTATTTTTGTTATTGAAAGCGAGGGGATTATGGAAAATTTTGAGATGATTAGAATAGAGCATTTACAAAAAATTGTTATGGAACTACCAAAAAAGAGAGGTACGGAAGAGGGAATAACTAGTGATATACTTAAAGCAGTATTTTATGTAATAAAAGAGGAATTTGTTGATATAATAAATAACTCTTTGAGGGAAGGTTGCCAGAAGATTGGAAAACGTCTACGATAATACCTACGATAATACCGATTCCAAAAATAGAGAAAGCTAGGAAAGCAAGTGAATTTAGGCCTATAAATATGTTACCAATATTCGAGAAAGTATTAGAATTAGTAGTTAAAAAACAAATTGAGACGTTTTTTGAAGATAATTGTATCATAACAGAGCATCAATCGGGTTTTAGAAAACAGTATTCGTGTGAAACAGCGATTCAAACAGTCATTGACGAATGGAAATTGATAGTTAGTGAAGCAAAAATGGTGGGGGTAATTTTCATGGATCTCAAACGAGCATTTGAAACAATAGATAGGGAAAGATTGTTAGAGAAATTATATCAATACGGAATTAGAGGAACAGCTTTAGAATGGTTAAGATCATATCTAAAGAATAGAACACAACAGGTACGATTTAACAATGAATGGTCTACATTATTGTCCACAGAATATGGAGTACCACAGGGATCGGTATTAGGACCTTTGTTATTTATAATATACATAAATGATATAATTAAAGTCTGCCCGGAAGGATGTAACATAAAAATGTTTGCGGATGATACACTGGTGTATGTGACCGGAGAGAGTAGTGCGGAATTAAAAAGAAAAATGAATATGGCATTTGTTACAGTGGAAAAATGGATGAATACAAATAAGTTAAAAATGAATGCAGGAAAAACGAAATATATGATAGTTAGAAGTATAAGGAAAGAACTGAGAGGTAACATTACATTGAAATGTTTGGATGGAACTGAAATAGAGCGTGTGGAAAGAATGAAATATCTAGGCATAATTATTGACGATAGACTAAGATTTAAGGACCACTGTGATTATATGCTAAAGAAAATAGGGAAAAAAGTGAGTTTTTTAAATAGAATAGGTAATTACATATCGGCATATACTAGAAGTATTATATACAAGACAATCATAGCGCCTCACTTTGAATATTGTGCGACGCTGTTAATTGATATGGGAGAAACACAGCTGAATGAATTGCAAAAAGCGCAAAACCGGGCCATGAGAGTCATATTACAATGTGATAGACATACCAAAGTGGAGCGTATGCTGCAAGCGTTGCAGTTTATGTCCATAAGACAGAGGCTATATTATAATGTGTGTATATTTATTTTTAAGATTTTAAATAGTATGTTACCGGATCAATTAAAAAATAGGTTAACGATAGTGGGAAATGAGAGTGAAAGACAGACACGACAAGCCGGGGATATTGTAATGCAATTTCGCAGAACTACGAGTGCGCAGAAGAGTATGTTTTATGAAGGAGTGAAAATGTATAATGACTTACCAG